>JPJV01002398.1:0-22033 GCA_000750745.1 Pseudogymnoascus sp. VKM F-4281 (FW-2241)
GGTGATGGGGGGGGGGGAATATAGAGTTCATGCCAAGAGTTTCATGAGGTTCGTAATTGCAATGTGAAAGTTATTTGTTGAGATTCGAATGACTCCACAGCTTAAGAAAGCAGGCTAAGTTCAAGCAGAAGCCTCGGTGGAGGCCTCAGTGGAAGCCTCGGCGGCAGCAGCAGGCTTGTTGAACAGGGCCTCGTTCTCTTGCTGGGCCTTGATGAAAGCCTCCTTGAAAAGGTTGGCGTCTGCGAGGTATTGTTAGAACCTGATTCCTGATTCAACATGTTGCGGCTGGGATTTCTTACTCTCGGAGTTTGCAAAACGGATGGCGAAAGTAACGGCCTCGGCCTCTCCCTCACTGACATCGGCAGCGGCGTTCCACACCCAGCTTCTGTCGCTGCCAACGTTTGGCGAGAGCTTCATCTCAGGCACAACTAGCGGTGTATCAGTACTGCTTCCAAGTCGGTGGGTTCTCGTCTCCACATACCGTAGTGGTTCGCGCAAACCTTGAGGGTCTTATCTCTGCGCATAACCAGGCGTGTCTTGCCGTTCTCTCTGTGCTTGAGGAGCCTCACATCACCGGTACCACGCTCCTTCCACTCGTTGGAATCGCGGATGAACTTGAAGAGCTTCGCGCGCATCTTGAATGTCTGCTCCTCAACCTCCTCGCCGGTCTTAACGTCGACTTTGTCGGTAAGATGGATGACGGGCTCGAAGTGGACATCCTCGGACTCTGGTGCCTCGTCCTGGTGAACTTCGGTAAGCTGGTGTCACTGGTGCGGGGTAGATGAGTTCATACCTCTGGGTTCTCGCCAGCGGCAGCGGCCTTCTGTGCCTTGGCAGATCCGGAGTTGTCGCCACGGTCCTCGTCCTCAACCTTCTCCTTCTTGGCACCTCCACCGAACATGGAAAAGACGCTGTCCTGCATGTTGGTGGCGGCAGCGGTCACGGTCGAAGCGGCGGTGGTGGCGGCATCGGAGGCGCTTCCTACTACAGACTAATAAAATCAGCATGCGCCCAATGTGAATCCATAAAGTTGACAAAGGTTTCACAAGTTACTTACAGTTGGTGCCACTGTAGGGGTCTCGCCCTTTGGCTCCTCGGTGGTGGTCGCCTCAGTGGTTGGCTCGACGGTCTTCTTCTCCTCAGAGGCGACAACAGCCTCTGGGGTAATGTCGACCTTTTCTTCAGCAGCAGACATGATGAAAGTTGTATGTAATAGCTATTTCAAATAGTTGTTTTTGTGTTGGGGTAGAGCTGTTCGTCGCAAAACAAAGGTTATACCGACTGGATGGTGGGGTTGACGCTGTTTGTCAACACTGAATTTCTTAGATACTCGCTTGTGCGCCGCTAGTCATTTGGCGGGCAAAAATGTGTCGGGGAGGCTACCCCTGATTATGGAGTGACGACAGCCTTGACCAACTCGTAAACCCAACGTCAAATGTCGGCCTGTTACATGTCGTGGACGCCTCAGAAACTAGTTAAACAATAGTATATGCTGAATAATA
The DNA here is from genome assembly GCA_000750745.1 of Pseudogymnoascus sp. VKM F-4281 (FW-2241). Lineage (NCBI taxonomy): Eukaryota > Fungi > Ascomycota > Leotiomycetes > Thelebolales > Thelebolaceae > Pseudogymnoascus > Pseudogymnoascus sp. VKM F-4281 (FW-2241). The sequence goes on from JPJV01002398.1 coordinate 1,503, forward strand.
CAGCGTATAACGTTGACCACACAAAGGCTCTTCAGAGATTGCTTATCGCAAGTGTAAGTTTGTGAAGATCATGACTGGTACATTCTGTGTTGTCTAGCTACCCCTCACCGTCTTGGGCCAGTATACGAAGACAGAAACGCACATATTGTAAGAAAAGCAACGAAGGGACGGCCATTTGTTTGGAATAGAAGGCTGAAAGCTTGGAAGACATTCGGTATTAGCGCCACATCAGTTTCCGTAGCCTCTCCTTTTCATCATCACCACCAAATATCGTCTCAATCCCACTCCGGGCAAGCTCATATACCTCTCTTGATTTCAAGCCAAAGTGCTCCGCAATCAAGGCATATTCGTTTGACAAAGGACTGCCGACAACTCCAACATCATCAGTCTGCGTACTACGTCAGCTATTGGCCATCAATTCCGATGATTCTCTTACGCAAAGTGTCATTGGACACCCCGTGTCTTTCCAGAACATGAAATGGTGATCTGCGAAGCTTCCCGAGGTCATTTTGAACTTGACATTGCAACTCAGGCATAGCTCTAGGCCCATTCTGCGTTCAATGATCATCTCTGTGATATCATTGGGAACGTGTATAACATGCCCGATGCGATCAGGTCTGAAGGAAAGCAAAGTGCGTAGCTCGTGACTAGAAGACTGGCGTGCTTCGGCGAAGTGGACAGTGATTTTGAGACCATTTTCTTTGGCCTTTGCGAAAGCAGCCCGGAATATGTTGACATCTCCCTTTGCCGGATCCCCACAGAGGTCAACACCGACGACTCCTTGGTCCTTGTAGCGGAGGGCTAGTTCGACGACCTCCAATGCTTCCTCTTCAGAGTTTCGGCGATCAATGGATAGTATTAGTTTCGTAACCATCGTCGGCGATTCGAAGCTTGAAATGGTCGAGAGTACGAGTTGCACATAAGCTTCTTTGGTAATGGCCGCTTGCTTGATGAGACGTGGCGTAGTTCGCAGCTCAAGGTAGACCACACCATCATCCTGGAAGTCTTGAAGAACAGATTTGGTGGAATATGAAATGCTCTCGGCGTCGTTGCATAGCTCGTATATATACTTCGAGAACAGGGGAAAGAAGCTGCTCGGCCAATGGGCGAAATTAAACACGGCAGCGGTATAAAATATAGGAGAACAATAACAACAATAATGAATACTTCCAGACTTACGTTACCAAGTCGAAGGTTTTGCTCGGGGCCAGCACCTGGAGAGGGTCAGAGAGGCTCGCGGCTCCGTCTGCACCACGCTGATTTTTGGATCGCCATATTTCGTGGAGGCAAGTCGGGCTAATACTGCCACTCAAATGGGCATGTAGCTGAGCCGGTTGTTAGTTATTGTTGACAAAACTATGCAGCTGGATACGGCCGTGATAAAATCCCAGGTTGCGGGGGTGCTGAGCTCTCATACTTCAATCTTTGGCATGGACTTAACGTCCAGGCCATGTAAAGGATCTGTGTCCATGAGTATGGCCGCCACACTGGCCACTTCCAACTATGTATATACTGAGCAGGACTTTGTGATAAGGGAGAGTGAGTGCCTCGGCTGGTTCTAGGTGGCAAATGAGTTGGAAGGCAGACAATCGCATTAACGGCTACATACCCATGCGTTGGATACAAATTCGGCAACCCGTGGCGGGAGACTGAGCAGTACTAGGGTTCATGCAAGTGACTGCAATATCCTATAACTGTTCTGGAATAACATCCCCCTGAAGATCGAAAAGCACTAATAAGGCCAGTTTATGTGGATTTGATCAGTCAGTTTGTCTTTTCTTGTGGGGTTGGTTGGTTAGTAGTTGCAGTAATTGTGGGGTAGGGAAGATGTGTCGAGTCTCCTGCTCCCATTCCGATGTGGTAGGATGGGAGGACAGCAATGGTCTGAGACAGAAGGCGCTCTACAAATCGTGCATTTGGATTCTGCATTGTTGCCGCGCGACTATTTTATGTTTCCCCATACTCTGCACAGTGCAGTACAGTACATATTTTGTCGATCTAGGCAAGTGACACCCCAGGGTTGAGTGCGGAGGAGACAGTTATTGAGATGTGGATCAATGCCTCCCATCAGTAGTTAGTAGTAGTGGGGCACATATGCGGCACGGAATAATATTGAATTTGTAGCAAAAAAGCGAAAAGACAAGTTGTTCCTGCAACGAGTGCTGTGCGTCCTGCATCAGCATCTCTCTTCCGGGCCGATGCGAGAATCGTCCCCATTGAAGGCACAGCTCTAAATTCTCCGTGGCCCCTGGCTCTGTTTCGCTGTTAACCGATATTGTGCATGCATATGTACAGTATGTGCGTACATACATACAGTACCGCTCTCCATGCAAGGTAGCTACCAACGGGACTGCCCTGGAGCCACCCACCGCAGCTTTCTCCATTCTGGGACATAAGGATAAGGACGTTATTTTGCGATTTTCCGTCTGTGATGGTCATCATCGATGAGAGAGCGCCCAATGCGTTTTGTGCACCAGCTGAGCTGTTCGTGCGCATTCACGTGTACACTCTGCTCAGACGCCACTGAAGAACTTGGCCGCGATAGAGGAGCAGCCAATGTTCTATTATAGTACTTCTGCAGTACGATTCGACTGTACTGTAGTATGCAGCACTCCAGTTGTCAAAACAACAGTCCAAGACACAATAGTTGACTCCTTTTGACCTCATTGGGACAGCGCTGCTCCTAACTCCGCTAGGTTCTGCAGACATCTGCCTGTATGTAACTGTCCGTGCCCCTTGGTGAGATTGCGCCAAGAATGCAAGCCCTTGTCCCCGTTGGCATCTGATTTGCAACTCCTGGGTGTGCCCTTCTCTCACAGCAGGAAGAAAAAGCTTCGATGAGGAACTGGGAGTGCCTTCGGTTGGGGGTAAATTGGGGGTTAATGGCCCTGTCAGCCCCCACAGCGCAGTGGCTTTTATACCTAGAAAGCAGGGTTGGAGTGCACATAAGTAACCATTAATCAGTATTTGTTCCATCGCTCGCATCGCTCGCTCGGTGGTGCCTCAAAAATGGCTCATAAGGGGTAGAGATCTCCAAGCGGCACTTCGTCCCACCTGTTTCCTGTCGCTGGCTGCCGCCGTCAATCAAGCGGCAGACTGCACTAACACAGGTTCGTTGTTGCCGCTACGAAATAATCAGCATTTGGGTACTCTGCGGGACGGTTCAGCGCAGGGCAGCGCAAGACAATGCAGGAAAGTACTGTACCTCCGCTTTTTTTTTGTGTTCCCTCGAATCGATCCGGTGGATGGCCCTATGAACCGACCATAACCCCCCATTGCGCCCTTACGTGATCCTCATGACATGTTTGACCAAAGCGCATCATAGAGCACTAGAGCAGTCTGTAGCTCAGGAAATAAGTGTCATACTCCTCCATACACATACATACCATAGTTTTATGTCAGTGTATATTTCCATACCTGACAGAACAGAGCATAGCTACCGTACATAGCACATAGCACACAGGAAAAAAAGGCGAGAAAGGCCCGTCTCCGAGGCTGGATGGAGCCAACATGGAGCAAATCCCAGGGCATCCTGGAGCATCCTGGAGCATCCTAGAGCATCCTAGAGCATCCTAGAGCACCCTGGAGCAACCGCAGTGCCGTAGTGCGGAGTTGTGTGGACTTTGAGTGGGCGTTGTATGGTGGAGTAGAGTATTGGTGGACTTGGTAGTGGCTGGTGGTTACTTGGTGGTGGTGGACAGGGTGCAAATGGGTGCAATGAGTGCACTGGTAACTGTGGGTGCACTGTCGCTCTGTCGCTCCAATCCAACTTGGTCAGCTCCCATCCCCCGTCCGTCCACCGTCCACTCTCCCACTCTACCACTTTAGCGTGATTTCGCTTCACAACGGCGGCACTCCGCTTTGCCAATCCGAGCCCCCGTCAACCCCAAAGTCACTCACTCACTCACTCACTCGCTCTCTCACTGCCACTACCTACCTACCTAACTACCTACCTACCACAACTCTCCTGCCACAGGGACCTCATTCTCTCATTCTCTCCCCGAATCTCCTTCCTTCCTCTCCAACGCCCAGTTCAATTGACCACACCCGATCGTCCCCCTCGTCGATCTCCAATCGAGTGTATAAGTGATCTATATCGGCAGACGGGTGAATTGCCGTCAGACCTCCTCATTCGCTTCCCGCGCGTCGATTCTGCGCACCAAACACGAGCTCATTATTCCCCCCCCAACATCCGACCCGACAGAGCTCCCGATTCACGACACATCCAACACCATGTCCAACGACGTCTCTCCAGAGGCGATGCAATCGCGCATCCAGCAGGCCCGTCGCGAGGCAGAAACACTGAAGGACAGAATAAAGCGGAAGAAGGATGAGTTAGCAGACACTACCCGTGAGTAATCCAAGCCCCCTTGAGACTGCTTAGCCAAGCTTGAATCGCGATGCGAATGGCTGCTAACGCCGAGGCTGCAGTCCGAGCAGTGGCTCAACAACAACAGGAGCCGATCCCGAAGAACCACATGATGAAGGCTAAGAAGACGCTGAAGGGCCATCTCGCCAAGATCTACGCGATGCACTGGTCGACGGATAGGAGGCATCTTGTATCTGCGTCTCAAGACGGGAAGCTCATCATCTGGGATGCATACAGCACAAACAAAGTCCATGCTATACCGCTCCGGTCGTCGTGGGTCATGACCTGCGCATACGCGCCGAGCGGAAACTTTGTCGCTTGTGGTGGATTGGACAACATCTGCTCAATCTACAACCTGAACTCCAATAGAGAAGGACCTACTCGGGTTGCCAGGGAATTATCGGGCCACTCCGGGTACCTCTCTTGCTGCCGCTTCATCAACGACCGCAGTATCCTTACTTCGTCCGGCGACATGACCTGCATGAAGTGGGATGTCGAGACCGGAACAAAGGTTACGGAATTCGCGGATCACTTAGGAGATGTCATGAGCATCAGCATCAACCCAACCAACCAGAATACTTTCATTTCCGGCGCATGCGACGCTTTCGCCAAGCTTTGGGATATTCGCGCAGGGAAGGCCGTACAGACCTTTGCAGGCCACGAATCCGACATCAACGCAATTCAGTTCTTCCCAGATGGCCACTCCTTTGTTACTGGGTCCGACGACGCTACCTGCCGTTTATTCGATATTCGCGCGGACAGAGAACTCAACCAATACGGGGTAAGATGAGCCGCCAGTACGGTGATTGACTTTTGCTAACATTCATCTAGTCTGATGCTATTCTTTGTGGAATCACTTCCGTAGCGACATCTGTATCCGGAAGGCTGCTATTTGCTGGTTACGACGATTTCGAGTGCAAGGTGGGTAATTCAGCGCGCAATAGTTGGACGGGTGCTAATACAATTTCTAGGTCTGGGATGTTACTCGTGGGGAGAAGGTTGGCGCATTGGTTGGCCACGGCAACCGTGTCAGCTGTCTGGGTGTTAGCAACGATGGCATGAGCTTGTGCACAGGTTCATGGGACTCTCTGGTAAGAATCGTGCTCCTTTCTTATACTGAGCAAGTACTGACCAAATCCAACAGCTCAAAATCTGGGCAATCTAGTGGATATACCACAAATTCAACATCGAGATTCATCTGTCTCCCTAAATCTACGGCGAGAGCCATGTCATGAATTTCCGACAACGATATCAAATCAAATTTCCCTTGAATAGTCACCTCTACGAACACCACCATTTCCATCACCATCACCTTCTCGCGGCGTACTCGAGCAATGATATCCGGATAGCTCTCCCAATTTAGCGAAGGAGAGCTTTAAAAGACGCAGCAAGCCACCAAGATCTGGCTGAGGCGGTCTGCAGTTTACGCATTTTTATTCTTGCATCATAATTCCCTTATTTTGTTCAGCTTTTTGTTTGTATGGGTGGCTAAGTCGAGCTGCGCTCTCTGCCCTCCGTTTTGCTGGGTTTGCAAAGATAATTCGCCAGTGCACCGACCGCCATTGGAGTCGCCTCTACGATCTTCGATTTTGTCTAGTCTATGATGGGAGGAGAGAAGACGCAGGCAGGCAGTATTGCTGTAGTGCACTGGCACCACCTTGAGGGTCGAAGCTTGGTGCCTTTTTGGGGGGGTCAGGTGTTTCTTGGTCACAACGTCATTTGGCTTTTGAAGCTCCAGCCATTATTTCCTATGCCGTTGGGGATGTGGTGCGAAACTGCTTGTAACAAAAATACTTCAGAGCGCACGATTTCTGTGAAAGGCTTTCCTTTGCTTAGTGGGAGATCTAGGGGTGGAGGAGTGTTCTAGTATTAGAGAAAATGGGAACCACGATAACTCTTCGACGTGTTACGCGTGATCTTGAGGCGAAGCTTGATATTCTTAACCTTGTGGCAATGTAGACGCGAATCTTTGACCCCATATGATAGACGATAGATGTTCTCCTCCCCTGAATGTGATTAATGGCTGTCGTACCTGTTGGACGGACTGGGTAATTGCAGGAGTAGGATCGGCGTAACAGAGGCCAGAACGAGCATCACATGAAAAGCTACACCATGATCCGCCGCGACACTTCCCATCTTGACAGCTCTAGAACGCTTATGTCTGAAAAGAACAATCGGAAGTTTCCCGACGAACCGGAAGGGAAACTGCGGAATTAGTGTACATACAATATACCGAGTACGGATAACTGTCACCTGTATTGCCTTCTTGGCCGTTGCCGAGAGGCTGGAGATGGCTACCCACGTATTATTCTGTAGTATCCAGAGTTAATAACTTTAAGAAGGAGCACTGTCATCACAATGCCCCATGACAGCTTCTTTGTCTGAAGTGTCTGAAGTGACAGGCGACAAGTCATAAAATATCGGCATCTTCGGGGACAGCCGTCAGGATATGTTCGACCCAGTGGAGTGTCTCACCTGCTACCAGCACCGCCTGAAATGGACGAGATCTCTTCCTTCAAACACTTCAAACAGAAGAAGCTTTATTCCCTCTTGAATTCTATTTAGGCCGCCTAGAGATTTTGAATTTGTGTTTTTTTTTTTATAGCCCCCCTGATGCTTTGGAACCTTGTAAACTACCCCTCCATCCCCCTTGCATCCCAAAAAAATAATTACTTTCGGGCCGCAGCCAAAGACCACAAAAATGGATGTGTAGCCTACAAGAAACCGCATCCTGCATCCTACGAGTATCAGACTGAGACCTGACGAATGTAGCACGAGGAAGAGCAGCGAAAAGAGAGACACGGCGTGACGCGGGCTCCCCTTCACGGGCATTTTACCCACTACCGTACAGGGACCCTGCAATTGGCGATCTTGGACTTGCGTTGCGGGACACCGCCACAGCAGCGGTTTCACAAAAGTCGGTAGAAGGCCACCCCATCCCCCAACTCCATAAGGCACAATCCCGCAAACCACCAAAGGCGAAAGAACAATTTCCATATCCGTGATCCAAACAGTCCACCTCCTCACGCACAACAAACCACGCCATCCCCGACCGCAGCGCACCTCGTCCGACGCACCGCCAGCCCAGCGCCCGCGCTCCAAACCGCCCGCCGCGCACAGGCAGTCTCGGCTCACCACAGCTCAAGATGGCTGCACAGACCCCCGCACAAGAGGAGTTCCAGGCTATGCTCGACAAAGCCTCGCGAGGCGGCGCGCCGTCCAACCGCCACCCGGAGGACGCGAATGGCGGCGCTGAAGTCGACGAACTGGATGAGGAGGCGCGCTACCGGGAGCGCCAGATGGAGGATGCGATGCGCGCGCCGAGTGGAGGAGGCGGTGGCAGGCTGAATCTGCCGCCGCCGAGCTTTGATAGCGGGCGCACGACGGGGGTGAAGGGCGTTATTGCTGATGCGCGCAGTTTTGAGCAGGCGAGGAGGGAGGGGTCGCGTAAGGTGGGGGGAAAGGAGGGGAGGATTAATGGGGTTAATGGGGGGGAGGTGGAGGATGCGCTCGAGGCGCTTGAGGAGGACGAGGAGTTCTTGGAGAAGTGGAGGGAGGAGAGGAGGAAGGAGTTGGAGCGCGATGGGAGTGATATCAGGAATCGGCGGACGAGTCCTAGTGTGAGGCGGTTTGGACGATTCGACGAGGTCGATGCGCTTGGATACCTGGACGCGATTGAGAAGGTGGGAAGGGAGACGGTGGTCGTGGTTTTTGTGTATGATATCGAGGTATGTACTCCCCTTCTTCTGTCACGATTCTTCTCGCGTTTTACAAACATATACTGACCCTTTTCGTAGTGCGCAGTCTCGCAGGTTATCGAAGAAGCAATTACCCCGCTCGTCGCGACACATCCCGAAATCCACTTCGTCAAGGTGCACTACGACGATATAGAGTTTGACAATGCAGGAGTACCGGCCATATTGGCGTATAAGCAGCAAGGAGAGTTGTTTGCGAATCTCACATACATCATCGACCAGATACCCGAGGATACGAACTTTGATACCCAAGCATTGAAGAATGTGCTGAGGAAGCACAAGGTTATATAATTGCATATTATTTTGGACTAGGCTCTGTAGGGTTCGGACTACGAGAACATTGCCGCCATGTTTGAAGCTTTGGAAAATATTGTATTATACCTATGGAGTTTTTTATATTTTGGGAGATAGAGGATGGGAGGATTGGAGGATGGTAAAGGGGTTGGGAAAGGGGCTTAGCTAGACACAATATACAATACACATCGACGATATTCGTCATTCTTCCTGACTATCTTCCAGTGGTATCATAATATTCGAATTCTCAAGCCAGCCCAAAAGTGCATCTCAGGCCTGAATGATCGCTCCAAGGCACTGCCCCCCCCTGCGCCGCATTCTCCGGGCCTAGCTCTACGACAGTTCCCGGATCCATAACCTCAATATCTCGCGCCACAAGCCCAAGCAGCGCAACCTTGTCCATCCTAATCGGTGGGTACGCCTGCTTGCCATCTATCCCCCACGTAAACCCATCGTCTCCCTTTCTCAGCTCCTGCCACGCATCGACAAGTCCATTCTCCTCGACCAGCGTCTTATCCTCCGGTAACACAGGGTTGAAGTCCCCAGCTATGATCCCGCGCTCTGCACTGCAGAGACTAGATGTCACAGTCGCGAGTTGATGCGGACGATACGAGGGTACTATTCCCAGAGAGTCAAGATGCACGTTTACCAGTCGAATGCGCTTCTCGTCCCCTTCTCCTGTAGTTGACCCCAAGTTTGGCGATGGAAGGAAAATATCACAGCACAACGCATCTCTTCCAAACTTACTCTGGAACTTAACTCTCCACACAGGTCCTATCCTCGCTCTCCCCGAGAACCGTGCTTTGGAAAGCAGAGTCATCGTTGCGAAACTATGTCCATCCCAATTTTTCGAATCCATCTCGCTTGAAAACCAAGCCTGGCGAATTCCCTCGTCGCCCGAGAGGAATTCGAGCGAGGGTCGCGAGACTTCTTGCAGGAAGATAATGTCAGGCGGTGGGGCGAGGCTGCTGAGGTGAGAGAGGATAGCCGAGGTGCGGAGTTGGGGCAGGGCTTCGCCAGCGTCTATGTTCCATGTTGCGAGAACGAGGTTTGTGTCGTGGCCAGTGGCGTGGGGAGTGAGCGGTGAGCGGTGGGAGGATGTTGCGTCTACACAGCTCCATTTTTGGGTGGAAGGGTCGAATCCATGCCAATCTTGGTAAATGGGGTTGTAATTTACTTCATTGGTTGACTGCGGGAACTGCATTGAGGCAGCGCTTTGTGAATTTTTATAGTGGCTAAGAAGGCGTGAGATTATGTTGGAGTCCACAGGAGGAGTAGTATTCTGTGCGATATTAGTCTGGGGTCAATATTGTGGCATAGATGGGAGAACATTTGTGATAGTAAAGCGTGTGGATTTTCGAGAAGCATCCAATGCAGCTACTTTCAGTGCCTGTGCTATGCAAGAAGTCATGGAGTGCCGGACGGAATAAGTCTTTGTGAATAGGATCTGAAGCATGAAACAGAAACATAAGCATCTGCAGGTAGAGCTAGCGGGGGTTAGTTATCACTTTTGACATGGACCGTTTCAGTCATAGTACTGGTACTAAAATAGTCACCCAGAGCCTAAGAACAGCCGACTGGAAATTCAAGCCAGCGCTCTAAACGTCTACAACAACAATAAATAAATAAAAATGAAAAGGTATAAATCGCATTAGAACTATAATTATTATATTAAACCCTTTCAACTTACAACAAGCCAGCTATAGTTATAGTCGAAGTTGTAGTTCTGTGCACGGACCCTTGGGCACCATCAACTGACACTTCACCCTTGGCGTTATCGTTATCGCCACAGGACTGATTACCCCACCTTACCCAGCCAGGCATCCCTCCTTCACAAGTTATCCTCGTCCGCGTCACCAATAAATCACGAAAGATACAACGTGTTATATCCTTTTCAAACCTACTGTTTCTGCGGTTTGATATTTGAAGAGAGTTGGAACCGCTTAGTAACGAAATTTGGGCTATAACAAAGGAGCTAGAACTCCGCAAAACGGCTATTCGCTGGTAGGTCAGCCTGTCAAGTCGACATCGTTGGCTAGCCTCAACCCACTTTCTGCTGCGCTGGACCGGACCTGATAGTTCAAAACCGACCCAAACAACCTGAGCTCATAAGATCTGGTAGTCAGGTCATCCGTGTAGGTCCTTCCTTCACCTGCCTCTTGATAGAAAAACCCTCTGGTCGTCGCTTCTCGTTGCTCGATTCTCGTAATTACTCAGGCGTCATCAGATAGCACGGCTAACGTCATGCCAATACTCAGTGACCATCCAGGTTCGAATCACACAACAAACACTCCACATCGATCTATATACTCACAGCTTTTTTATCCAGTTCCCAACGCAGCGGTTCCTGAAGGAGCCGATGAAAGAGTAGCCAACTGGCTCGAGGACCATCCCGACTCGGCCGAAGACATGGCTACCAATACCACTCAACGGGAGGCAGACGCAGGCAGTCTTACAGATTCTACATACGAGTTTGTCGACGACGACATCGAGAGTAGAGATGGGAACGCAACCGAATCTGTAGCCTCAGCTGATTACTGTCGCCCAGACGATGTTACGAGCCTTGCCGATACAGAGAACAGCTTCGATGACACTGAATCCGAGAAGAGCCATGTCACAGGTGATATACCCGCTTTTGTTAGCAATAACGAGGAAGCAGACGTGCAAGAAATTGGCCAAAGTGCGGAGAGCTTTCTCCAGACCACCACAGGGACTTCAGACCAGCCGATCGTATTTGATGAGCCACAGGCCCACCGTGGTCCGATAATCGCTAGCCTTCCTATCAAAAATCTCTCTGAGGATGAGATTAAAGCAATAACTCCATATTTGAAAATCCGTGGCAACCGGATACCAGACAAGATGTCAGCTAGCCTCAGTCAGACGATGATGAGCGCGCGAATATTAACCACTGTTGTGCCCTTGAGGATCTTGTATGTGGGCAGCCGCGGTGCGATGCATGATATTATACGCAAGATTGGCAGTGCTGTTGCCGCCTATATGGACAATGACCCCCTATCAAGCAGCTCCTCCGCGACATTTTACAACGTCATCCCTGTGAGCGACTTTGGATCTCACCATGCACCAGAGATCGAGTTGATGCCTTCGTCCGGCTGGAACTTCCAGGTTGAGGAATGCTTGAAGGCAGTTAACTTCGGTGCTGACAGTCCACAAGATAAGGAAGGTATTTTGGAGCTGACTCTTGATAAAAACACCTACCGCTCTATGCCTCAAAACGGGGAATTCCTCGTTAAGCCAAAATGGGAGCTGCCTCACCTCTCGATCTTCTACTGCTCAGAGAACGATACGGAAGAAATGCGCCAGACGCGAATGGCTGCTAGCGATTTCACCAACAGGCACAACATTGCACAGATTTTCATCACGCATAAACCGATGCTTGAGGAGCCACTCAAGTGGGAAATCCCACTTGGCCACCACCCCATTCACTTGTCATTGGAAGCCATGTTCTCATCAAGCCTCCCGAGGGGAACTGTTCATCTCAGACTGCCAATTGATTTGGCGTCTTTCATGAGTATTGATGCTCGTCAGATGAACAAGAACTTGGCCTATATCACATTCCGGGCTATGACGGAGCAAGGAGAGACCTTCGAAGTCAGTAGTACTCCAGAAGCCAAAGATGTCCGCCAGGCTCCCAAGGCTACCCCCGCAGTTAAAGGACTTACAAATGTAAAGGCTGCCAGCCCAGGAAATGTCTCCAAGTTTTTGACGAGGTTTGGATGGAGAGACTTGGTTCCAGTAGGCTTGTTGATTACCGGAATTCTGGCGTCTATTTTTGCGAACTTCTACAGCTTCAAACCGATGCCTGCGAATCTAGTGTCGATCAATGGAAATCTGACTCCCACACACCCGTCGCCAGTTACCGTCATTACCTCCACGACCACCACAGAATCGGCGGTAATTAGCGGTGGCGCATCATATACGGCTCGAGTACAGACGAAGACCATTACTAAAACTATTAACGTGGAGGAGGTTCAGCCCCCGAGCTCAACAAACACACCTCTTGTCCAATCTAAAGATGTTGGCATCGTCGCCAAACCTTATGAGGGCCATACTATGGTATGCACCGCTGAATACTATGGTGACCAGGAAATCATCATACGTATACCGTCTGCTACAAAGCTGAATTGGCTCTCAAAGGAGGCCATGCTTATCAACGTCACACGCAACAATGAAACCGTCGATATCGAGAGCGTATATAGCGCAACTAATGGTATTGTCCTCCATTTTGCTCCCGAGGAGGCCCACGGCAATCTCCGGATCTCCGTCGTCACAACCAAACACCCCAAGATTAATAAGACCTTCCACATTGATCTAGGGTCATCGTGGACCCGTGACTTCCACGAGACTCTAGACAAGCTTTGCCAGCGCGTTTATGATGACGTGCTACCAAAAGATTTCAACCTTGACGAGACCCTCGCTCGTATCGATGATTGGCGAAACAAGGCCGTCCTCCATGCACAGTTTCTAGCCTACATTGGCCGTCAACAGGCTGAGGCACAGGGTGCGAGAGCTGTGGAGGCAGGGCGTGAGATAGCAACGCAAGCTATCGCTACTGGGCTGGGACTTGCAGAGCGCGTGCGTGAACCTCTAGGAGCGGCGCTGCTGAAGGCTCAGGTAGATAGTCGGGCGCAGTGGCTGCGGTTGACAGGGCGAGTTGATGAAGCGAAAGAGTACCATCGAAAGGCCAGCGAGGCGGGGGCTACTACTGGGAAGTGCTCTCAGAATACCTGTGGGTGGCTGGGACGGAAATTGACGAATGAAGAAGTGAAGGAGAAGCCAAAAGACAAGCTCGAGCCCTTTAGAGATGCGCTGAAGGAGTGTAAGGGGTGTAATGAGAAGTTGACGAAGAAGACGGATACACGAAGGGTTGTGTTGAAGGAGCGCATCGCGGATGTGAGGAAGGAGTCTAAAGCTCGGAGGAACGTGTTGAAGGGGCGCAAGGCAAGCAGGAAGACTTGTTGCAAGATGCGGAAGGCATGCAAATGGAAGCGTTAGAGGATGCGTGAGCTGCGTAAACTTTGATTTTATTTCTTTGGCAGATTAGGGGGGGTCTCCTCTTACCTGAGGGATGGCATAGGTAGGACGTACGTACTCAGTCAGGTACTTTGTTATAGTTACGTTCAGTGCTACGAATCAACAAGATAAATCTTGCGAATATAATTCTAATATAATTTTTTTTATGAGAAATGAAGAAAATAAGATTCCCATCAAGTTATAATCCATGGTAGATCACAACCCCCCCACGTTGCCCCACGTGGGTGAAGTTCTGCCCCGATGTACCGCCCAGCCACACCTTCCCCAACGAACCCTTGGCGATATTTCCAACAACTTCTCAGCTTCCTCCTCCTCCTTTCCTCCTCTCCACTCCACACACAACCAATTCCAAAATGTCCGACGTCGCCGCACCCTCCTCCGCAGCCGCGGCTCGCCCGGCGCCCAGCTCCCTAAAAGCCAACTACCTCCTCGCCTACAATGCCGTGTCCATGTTCTCATGGCTCTCACTGCTCTGGCACGCTGGGCTGGTCGCTAAGCTCTGGGGCTTCGAACACGTGCATTCGCACGTCGATAGCTTCTGGAAGGTCACGCAGTCGCTCGCCATGCTTGAGATTGTTCACTCTGCTTTTGGTAGGTCTTCCTGTCCTGTGTGTGGGGGAGCTATGTCGCGTGCGCGAAGGGGTTATATGGATTGTTGAGCTGACAAGCCGAATAGGTGTTGTGCGCTCGCCCTTATTGACGACGGTAATGCAGGTTGCGTCGCGCTTCCTGATTGTCTGGGGAACCGTCCATCCGTTCCCGCAGGTCGCAACGAGCCCAGTGTTCACCAGTCTCCTGATCGCGCACGGAGTCACGGAGGTGATTCGCTATGGATACTTTGCGCTGGCGCTCAGCGGCGAGACAGTGAAGATCGTGGAGTGGTTGAGGTATAATACGTTTTTTGTGCTATACCCGCTCGGCATTGCGAGTGAGTGCTGGCTCATGTGCCTTGCCATCGAACCAGCGAACCAGGTGTCGGAGTTGTGGGGATATTTCTACTACACGATGTTGGCGATTTATGTCCCTGGGGCTTACGTACTCTATACATACATGATGAAGCAGAGGCGGAAGGTTATGAGGGGAAAGGCGGTAGAGAAGAAGAACCAGTGAACTAGAGGGAGAAGAATACTGAGCTTAAGGGATAAATGTATATGTGGAGTAGTTAAGTATGAATAGATGATGGCTTACTGTATATTATAATGGAGATGAAGGGTGTCAGTTGTGCTACGTTTACTGGCAAACTCAAATACTGCAGCATGACTTCATCGATTCCTGCCATGCCATCATTGAAGGGTAGACAGAAGCATGAGCGTGGCGTCTTACCACTGGCCTTCGCGCACATGCGAGGGGCATGGGAAATAAAGCTTGTCAAAGATGGAGGAATGGGTGCACCTTCCCTTGTTTTTATTATTAAGCCGGTCGTTACTTCCGGCCCTTTTAGTTTGGATGGCATCGTTCCTTCCCTCTTCGGTGCTGGTCGGATATCTGAGTTCTTAGTTCTGCGCTTCCAAGAACAAGACTACATAGTTCGCGGCAATCGGCAAAATCATAATCATGCATCATAACGTCTTCATTAAATCCCTAACAGCCTTAGCAGCGAACTTCTTCCTCTCCGCTTCTGGCATATCAGCACCTAAATCTACCCTTCTCGTTAGCTCATATGCCACACGTATCTATTCAACCCGGACAAAGGCTTACCTCGCATAGACTGCATCTTCAACATCAACGCTTCCATCTCCTCAACACCCTCCTCCTCACCCTCATCCATCCCAAAAAGCGGCCTCCTCATCCCCTCCACATCATCCTCTCCAATCTCAAACCCCCCTTCCACGTCCTCCCCTCCAATGCCTAGCTCCTTTTCCAGCTCATCCACTCCCTCATTCTCGTTAGTCCACTCATTAGACTCCAATGCCTCCCTGACCCTCTCCACCCCTACCGCCCCGCCAAACTCATCCTTTCCCGTCGCAGTCCCATCAAAAACTTCCCAGCCATATATGTAGGTTTCCTCGTCCTCCCCGGCTGTGGCCCCAAGAAGAACACCGAGACATACACCCCTCTCCCCTTCGGCAACACTGATCACTCTCTCCACCTCCTTCAATACCCTTTCCACCTCATCCCACCCGGTCTTTCCCACCCCACGGTTGATGAGAACTATATAGCCTCCAACCTCAGCAATGACACCTGCCGCCTCTTTCTTGGTAAACTCGTTTGCCCAGTCATGAATCCCAGCAGGGCTGACAATGTCAATCCATATCGGAACGTCTGCTGCGTAATATGTGGTCTTTAGACTAAGCATGTGGGATTTGCCTGCAAGAGAACCCCCTTCTAACTCGGCAGGTGGTGGCGAGGTGCCTGTTAGGTCTATGTGGCGTTAGTTCGGTATTTCTGAGGGAGGGAGACGAAGAACCTTTAAGAAACGAGCTGGCGGTTGCATTGGACGGGGCGAGGAGGAGGATGCGGCGGGGGTTTTCGACCTGCTCTGGAGTGGTTGTTGGCGGGGTCATGTCGATATTGAGCTCCAACCTTTTCTTTTTCTAGAGGCGTGCGGGTTTCTTTTTCTCTCTTATTTCAGTTCGTTCGTTCCTTGTTCTATTCGATAAAATCCCGGGTGGCCTTTCTCAATGCGCTGCGTAATATATACCATAGTACACTACCCTCAATGAGAACGCAGTATAAATCAAAGACCAACACGTGACATACCCTTGCGCCAAGCCGCACACAGCTGTCGCCACCAGAAAACACGCAGAGAATGCCGTAAATTTTATTTTACATGTTCCATGCCAACAATAACCAGCTTCTGTGGTCCAATGGTTAGGATTCCACCCTTCCAAGGTGGAGGTTCGTGTTCGATTCACGGCAGTTGCACTACGCAATATTCGCAAGATTATCTTTTTTGTATTTTTTTACTTTTTTGATATATCTTTTTGTTGCTCATGAAGATGCTGAACATCCAATAATTTTTTAGCATTTCCTTTGCTTCGCTCTTTTTTTTTTTTTAGGGTAGTGGATAGGAGAAATGCTCTCCTCTCTTTATTTATTTTCTTTTTTATTATCTTTTAGGGAGGTGTTGCTCACTTTTACCACATTGATCTTCACGCTAGGGAATGAGTCGTTTTTTGTAAACATTGCCTCGGATTTTGGGATAGATAATTAAGCTAAAAAAACTTAAAGAGGATGAAAGAAGGAACGGCCCGTAAGAAAAGAAAATAACGATCCGCCAATAACGAACAGGCCGACCCCTACAGAGGCCTGCGAAGGAGTGCACGAGGATGACATCTATTTCGGGTGCAACAATCTAAGAGATGCAGCTACTGATGGCGGCTGCATCCGCGAAGTCATGATTTGGTGGCGTGCCATCGAAGGCGGAGGGGTAGGAGGCTGATAGCGGGGTAGGCGTACTTGGCGAGCGAGTCAACGTCGTCTTCGTAGTTCTCTGGGCGGCTACACACTTGGTCTCAGGCACTAGAACGTCTGTGATAGGTGCCTTATATCGGCACCATTACTTCGTCTTCATGCAACAAAAATTGGAAACGCAACAATTATGCAGAGAAACACATACGACAATGATTTGCGGCTGCTGGGATCAGCAAAGGCAAAATTGCAGTCGCCTGCTTGCTACAGAGGAGGTGTCAGGCTATCATGCATTTGAGGTGTGAAATCCGAAGCTCTTGCTAAACGCAACCTTCCATTTTCAAGTCAAATGTTTTCTAGAGGCAACATCCTCACCTGTGCTGTAATCTCAGACGACTCCGTGGCATTTCTAACCCTTTTCTGCAGACAAAAAGCGAATCCGATACGACCTTCAGTACAGTTGCGGTGTTAAGTGTGCATATGAAGTGCACATTAAGCGCCTACGACGCATACTCGAGCTACTCCCTTGCAATGGACTTCAAATATACCGTCGATGCTCCGCTCTAGTAGCTATATCTTGAATATTAATCGAAAATCTCTGTAATAAAACTACCTGTTTTACGCCATCATGTCTACAGCCATTGTTCCAAGCGGTGGCAGCTCAGACTCAAATGCTTTCACTCAGCAAGGAACAGTCGATTGGACGGCGCTGTCAGGGTCAACCGTGAACTTCACTGTTGAAATCCTTGCGCGGCTCTCGAAGGCTGGGGTTGAACCGATTACGGCTGCAATGGGCCAAGCAATATTTTCTGGTTTCAATCTTGACCCAGACGGACAAAAAAGGTTCTCTGACGCTATATCACGCCTGAAAGCATTTTCGTCGTATGGAGACATTATGTGGTTTGGGTTTGGCGTCAAGAATATTGTCCGAACATTGTCCGAGACGGAGCAAGGCGCAACGTGTGCTGCCATTTGTGCTTGCCTTTCGATCTCATATGACAGATTCTTTTGCAGCAAAGTCCTAAAAGCTCTGGCCGATGAACAAAAAGCACCAAATTCTCTAATGCCATCTATTTCTCAATGGGCAGCACTCATCAATATATGTTCTGGGGCGGTATCGGGCTCACGGTTCCCTCGGTTAGTGGAGGGATATTCACGCTTAACACAGTCATATGTTCGCGGTACCAGCCACGGATTGCAACAAACGACGTCTGCCAATGCACTTGCAAGAGCTATTTTAGAACTTGCGAAGGTTTCATCTGGAACTGTCCGAAGTGTCACATTTATTGGTGGTGTGGATTGCGGTTGGCTTGCGGCTCTTGCAAAATGGCTTTTATCTCTTAGGGTGGATATTGTGGCCGCCGATGGGACAGTCCTATACTCGAGTAGGACATCGGCTGATTCGTCATATTATCCGCAGGTCTCAATTGTGCAGCAACTGCATAACAGCCAGACCAATACAACACTTATTAAACAATCTGTCTTTATCAAGCCAGGACGTCGGTTTTTTGGTATCAAAAAGGGTATACTCGACAGCCAAGTTCATCTTTTCTCTGCGGGGAGATCAGAATGGTCAACCATTTTGCGTGATACATTCGGTACTAAACTTGATGCACTACTACATCCCGAAGTAATACAGGACTTCGCGGAGCTCCTCTGTTGCGGATTTTCTGTTTCTGCTTCAGATAACGGTCAACGGCATGTCGACCCCAGGGGAGGCCTGTCAGCGACGAGCACCGAGATACAACTCTCGCAACTTTCTTTTGTCGCACAACGCTTGCCTGAGCTTATACCTGTATGCCAGATTGCGAAACAAAACATATCTTGCCAAGAGATAGGTTATGGCATACGTAATACCCTTCCAAGAGTATTTACACGCCACTGCTCGTGCGAGAAATGCAAATTTCATGTAGATTATGTTTCGAGAGAGAAGGTCAGCTTAGAACCGATTTGCTTAGAAAATATCGCTATGGCCATTTTCGAGTATGCGTGGACTCTTTCTTGGCTGGATATAGATGAGCATATTTATCCATCTGTTTGTGGTTTGCTACTGATGTATAGAGCCCAGGATACGGGTCGATCTGATGACAGTATCTCAACAGCCAACATCAAAAACAGGCTTTTTCAGAAACCACTGGTGTCTATAGCCATGGAGTTATTTACTGGCCACCCTGAAAATACCCAGTACCAGGCTAAGATGTTGTCGGCCGGATGCAGAAGTGGCGTCTGCGCCTATCTTCCGTCACTACAAAACCCAACAACTTCGCCGCTGGAACAGCTTCGCGTCATCGTGGTTGCCGGCCACATCGACTGGAATGGTAAAATCTTTTCAGCGGCCAAAGATGGGAAGGATGAAAGGGAAGGGGTATTGTTGGATGAGCTCGCCTCGACTCTCGTCCAATATTGTGGCCCCAATGTGAAGCTCAACTTAATTGTGGAAGAAACATTCACGTCAGATGTTCTAGAGGCAAATCTTTGCGCTTCAAGTGAACCAATAGAGCCATTGCAATGCAATTCATATCACGATGGCCATGTAGCCCGTCCCCCGTTCGATCGGAGCGCTCCTAGATTCAAACTAGTTTTCGGAGCCTCAAAAATCAGATCAGCCATCTTAATTACGAGACTATCTTCTCACTGTCACTCAAAGTCAGTAGAGATTGGTGCTCTCTCTATTAATGGGCCTATCTCTTGGTCCGGGTATTGTTCTGAAGCCGCCCGATATTTGTGGGTTGATGGGCACAATAACCACAGTAATTGCCCTACAGGTCAAGACTGGGTACTAATGTTTCAAAATGAATGCTGTCAAGAGATAGTTCGAGGATCATATGAGCTGCTATACTCGGTTATCTGCAGAATTAAAGGAGAGTCCAAAGTGCGCTTAAGCTCTGCTGCTTGCTTGATGTGCTTATTAGGAACGCATCGAAATGTGTCAAAGGTCGACCATCTTAGGGCTATTGTTCGAAATGGACATGGAGGCCAAGGCAGAAGCAGGTGGGCACACTCGCATCTTCGCAATCTAGAGCATGTTGCTGTACATTCTTTTTTGAGCAGTGGACCTTCATCGCAGGTCCTTCTCACTTCCGCGAAATTTGCCCCCGAGACGACTGCAAAATCGCCTGCTGAGGTAGAGCGTATACTCTCGGGCGACAAGCAATTATCAGATTCCATTGTTGCCCCAAGCCAGGGAACACTTCCTCCTACGGTACTACCAACACCACCGCCCTCAGAGTTAAGCTATACGAATCCCGACATTGATCAGAAAGAGTCCGATTCTATCGCCGTCCCAAGTCAAGCAAAACAAGGCGGAATATCTGATCGAGGACGGGCCTTTGAGAGTTCCAACCCATGCGAAATACGACGGGCTAGGAGCCTGTAATTGAATTACGGAAAGGCATGGCTCTAAGCGCAATGTCAATAGGAATCGACCGAGGCGACAGTTGCAAGAGACGAGGGCGGCATAATGTGACAGAGGATATATATGTTTTGTATTTAATTACAAGCATTACTTATGCAACTTAGAAGATTAGAGGAAGGGTTTCCTATGAGTCCAAGAATTCGATAACCTATATATATGGAATATCTACTCTAAAAAACGCGTACAATATACAGTCATAGTCTAGAGATTGGGCTTTCATTCTTACACACACCTGATATAGCCACCTACAATAGATAGCATACTCTATAAATTATTCTACAACCCAAATAATCCC
>JPJV01002399.1:0-11953 GCA_000750745.1 Pseudogymnoascus sp. VKM F-4281 (FW-2241)
GCTAGAGCCCTTAGTTCTAGGCTCTGGCGCTCGAGCCCGAAGCCTTGAGCTCTCGAGGTGGGGGCCCAAGCCTACCGCCTTTGCCATGGGACGTTTTGGCGGCAACTCCCCATCACGCACCTCAGTCCCCAACATCGCAGGTCCTTCAGTATTAGGCAATACATCTATATAAATGTTCATAGTGACTATGGCATCGGCCGCCGGCCCGCTGGCCGCACGCCCATAGGCCTAATGTAGCCCATATCAGCTAAATCGTGATGATCCACATGCGGGCGCTCGTGATCAGGATCAAAGCTATCTTTTTGCCGGCCAAACCCGTGCTTGAAATAATCAGGGTTCCTCATTGCCGGATCATCTCCAAACGGATTGCTTCCATCCTGGTACAAAAAGCTGTACAACTCATCCTCTACCCAAATGGCGCGTCCGGGAAAGGGGTTTGAAAGGACGGTGCTGACAGTGAGCGTGGGTCTTTGATCCCGCTCTTTCCAGCCTAACGTGTCACGTATCCCCCATAGCAGCGTCCGATAACTGCCCTCGCCAGGCATGCACTGGATCGTGCTCAGCTCAACCGACCGTAAAGTCTTCGGCAAGGAGGCGAGCAGCGCCAGGAGATCATCCTGCCTGACGTACAAGTGGGCAAGACCGAAGTGCTGAAGCCGTGGATGGCTGGTGGGTGTGAATATCGTTCTGAGCGGAACGTACAACTGGTCACTATCGCTCGACGGACATACGTCCATGTTCGTCCTGAAGCTCAAGTACTCTAAACCCTTCCCGCCTGCCAGTGCACGTTTGAGAAAGCCACTGCGATAAACATCCGCCTGTCTAGAGTGTGAGTCTGCCATGAGGTCAAGCTGCAAGTGTGTAAAGTTTGGGCGCGCAAGTACCGCCTCAAAGTCATTCAAAGTGCGATTTTCCCTCTCAAACACCCGCGAATTCAGTCCCATCTCTAGCTCATGAGCGTCGATGCATAGGTCCGTCACCCTGCCAGAATCCCTATCCTCCGCTAGAAGGCGCGTCGCAACCCGGAAGCCCTGCCAGTCGCTGCCGTAGTCATCCCACTCGTCGCATTGTGGTATGAAATTGCCAGGTACGGGCCAGCCGCATGGAATATAGTGGTTAAACCCGCGGGGAAAGGCACGGATCATGGGTGTTTCGTATAACGGATTGTACAGCACTCCATGTGTCGCCGCCGTGACAGTGATTCTTTGCAGCGCCGGGAAGGATCCAATATGCTTTTCCAACGCATAAATATGCGCCTTCGAATCCTGTACATCGCGCTGTTGTTGCAGTAGCTCTTGGTAGTATGCCCATGCCTCCTCCATAGGCATTTGCTCAGCAACCTGTTGTGCCCTTGCAGTGAGGCTCGGCCTGTCCAAATCGCGTCCGCGGCTAGCCTTTAGATTATAAATGTTTTCTCGGCAGGCTTTACGGAACCATCCCGGAACATTGCCTCTCCAATCAATCCCATTCGCATCCCTTTCCTCATTCTCACCCACCTCATCTTCGTATTCATCGTCCGACGCATAGTAGGCCTCTACTTCATCACGCGGCACAGGCCGGGCGTATAGGAGCGCGTCGTCCCAGATGATCTCGGTGATCTGGGAGCGAAAGGCCTCGTGATTGGCAATGGCAGTAAATACCTCCACATTGCGCGGGTTCGCGGAGATGAAGACGCGATTAAGCCGTAGAGCTGCTCTTTCCGAGTAAAAACGGCAGGTAAGACGCAGATTCTTGATAGTGCTGTTGGGAACCTGATCGACAATTGTCTTGACAATCTCAGGTGGAAGCTGAAACGCTGGGTTGCTTTGCCTGGGAGAGTCTGCAGTCGCTGGGTTGCTTTGCCTGGGAGAGTCTGCAGTCGCTGGGTTTGGAGACGCCATTTAGTTGGGAAATTGTTCCACGCGGGATTAGATTTGGGGTGGTGATTATATAGTAAACCGTATGGCTCTTGTGACGAGCACATTCGCCTACATATATATATAGTGTAGTGGCTTGCTACTGGCGCACTCGCGCCTTGGCGGACTTGCCGTTCCTTGCCTCCAACCTTATATTATGATCACCAACCAATTAACGTACATGTATAGCGAACCGGCCAAACAAGCGAACCGGCCAAAATGATGCGGTGACAATAACCCCCAACTAAATGTTGAATTTTTTTACAACAAAACATGCCGCCAAAAAGAGATGAAAAGGCAGTTACTGCTAGCTATCCAAGCTCTACAAAGCGACCCAAAGTTACGCCTTCGAGTTGTAGCTAAGACCTTTCCTGTGGACCACCGTAAGCTAGTTACGGCTGAGTCACGGGATGAGGGAGTCACGGGACTCAGGTCAGGAGCGCTTAGACTCACGTGATGGAATAGTAGGAAGAGCAAGAATAGTAGCGGAGTCTACTATTCCAATTATTCCCTTTGGCACGACGCCACTATATAAGTAGATAGTTAGTCCTTAGATAGGAGCTTTGTGCTCAACTCAATACAGTATTTGTTATATACTAGTAACGTGTCACTTGAAGCCTTTGTGTCTGATCCCCTACCTCCTCTGTTAAGTTAAACCTTTACGCAAGAGAACCTCTGGTTTAGAAGTCAGCGTTACAATAAGGGCAAGTCGTGGTCGGAAGCCAAGGGAAGAAACCCGGGCCCGTCGCTGTGGCAAGTGTGGTGGGACTAAGCACAATGCGCGCACTTGTCAGATTGTAACAGACACGTCTGAGGAAGAGGACTCCGAGTAGTTTCAATTGATTTCTAGTGTTGTGGTGGATTTATCTCAATTGTGGGGTGTATTATAAATAATGCATTAATTAGCATTGTTAAAAGTAGAGAACTAAAACCTATAATATACAAATAAAGTGCTAAGCAAGTAAAGGAGAGCTAGAAAAACATAACTATAGCAAGGAGGATTACTTAGTTAAGAAAGGGTATAGGAGCTATAGGACAAGAGGGATGTTGTATAGTAAGTAGAGTAGGAAACAAGGGCAAGTAGTAGTTAGAAGCCAAGGGAAGAAACCTACACACGTTGCTATAGCAAGTATAGTAAGACTAGGCACAATGCATATACGTGTTAGATTGTAATAGACACCTCTAAGGAAGAGGACTCTAAGTAGTTTTAATTGATTTTCATTGTTGTTATATAATTATGTACTATTGTGTTAGTAGAGTATGATAAAGTGCGTCGCTTGCTTAGATGCGTCGCTTGCTTAGATGCGTCGCTCGCTATATATGTACGTTATTTCACTTAATTAATCAAAGGTTATTTCTTCATTGAAGAAAGATGTTGTTCCCTATGCTACATCACGTCGTGCTATATTGACCGCAAAGTAAATAAGGACGCACACGAACCCTTGTGCAGATCATCTGTCTACGTGGTGTAAGCTCGGGACAATATTACTGTAGTTCACACTAAGTTATCGACCCTACAAAACAAAGTTGAAGAGACCAATGATGTCCTAAAGAAGTCTTATTCCGGGTGCACATATACACAGAATGAGTGACAGACATGTTCATTCCTATACAACATTACTACGTGAGCGAAACTTGATTTTGCTCGACTATTGTTAGACCTAAAGCTCTGCGATTGAGAGAGGCTTATGAGCACCATATTGCGTTGAGAGTGCGCGGCCCTAATCCCATAAACTATATCATCGAATGAACCGTTTGACGCTCCTAAACTCTCTCAACCCGAGACTCGGTCGCCCTGATCGTCTCAAGATCTCTAAGCTTCTCATCCACCACAGTCTGCTGCAACTCCGCCCCTTTCTGCCCCTTTGTCCCAATCTGGTACCATTTGAGGGTGAACAGACGATCCATACTCTCTAAACTTCGCCCCGCGGTTTCTGGAATGAAGAACCACGCCCACAAGCCACCAATCACCGTCACAGCGGCGGAGAACCAAAACATTCCCGACGGGGTCATCCCGCCCTCCTTCGCCGGCAACAGCATATTCTGCACTGCACGGCTGTTCCCGTATTGGTTCACGAAATGGAAGCACATCACCATACTACTAGAGATGGCACGGATGCGCAGCGGATACATTTCGGCGTTAAGCAAGTACTGCATCGTGTTCCAGCCCATGGCCCAACCAAAGCCGGAAATGTAGATCATCACGATGCCGGCAGTACTGGCTTGCTTTTCGGCTGGCGAGTAGTCCGTCGCCTTTTTCGATCCAGTAGCGGACAAGAAGCCCGCGAGGTAAATCATGGACACGGCCTGTAGCGTAATCCCGATCGCTAGCGAGCGCTTCCGCCCAATTACATCGACGAGGAAGAGGGCGCACATAATGGCCGCGACAAACTTAACGACTCCGAAGATAGCAGTCGCGAAGAGCTTCTCGTTTTGTCCAGTTGTGCCGAGCAGAGCAAAGAAATCGGGCGCGTAGAGGGTGATTGAGCCGGCCCCGGACCATTGCGAGAGCAACTGCGAGACGAGTCCAATGTGGATGCGGTACAGGTTGTTCGGCATGAGAAACATTTCCTTAAGGATTCCTATCCAACCTAGACCCATTGTTGCTTCTTGCTCTTCGTGTAGCTGTGCCTGGATTTCCGTGATTTCGTGGATAATGACCGGATGGTCAAGTGGCAGGTTGCGCAAGCGAGCGAGATTTACAGTGGCGAGCTCGTCCTTGCCGACCTTGACGAGGAACCGGGGCGACTCGTAGTTGAAGAAAGAGAGGATGAAGATAATGCCTGCGAACATGACGTGCAGAGTGGTAGGGACAACCCAGCGGGTGTTGGTGGTGTCAGAGATGTGGATAGAGGAGCCCCAGCTAGCGAAGTACGCCAACATGATACCAATATAGACGGCTCCCGAGAATGTCGTCGTGCACAGCCCACGGACAGACTTTGGTGCGATCTCAGAGAGGTAGACAGGTGCAACGACTGTCGTTTGTCCGATGCCTAGGCCGGCAATAAAGCGGCCTGCATAGACCTGTCCGAGCGATCCATTGTTTGTGAGGAAGATAACGATGCCGAGGATCCACAGAACGCAAAGTTGGCGCGTTGCCCAGATACGACCGATGCGATCGCAGAGGACGAATGCACTGCTAGAGATTAGATGATATGTCAAGAGTGGTTAGGCTAAAGAACTCACAGTCCAGCTCCTGCGACGCTGCCAATCTGCACCATCGCTGAGATGTTCCCCTTTACATTGGCAAAGTCGGCTTTTGAAAGCGCGTCGATGCCGAGAATCTTCTTAAAGTGATCCGAGTCCATTGTACCACTGATGAGGCCCTCATCGACACCTCGCGCAGCTCCCATCAGACCGAAGGAGAAGACAGCGAGCCATAATCTCCAGTTAAGGACTTCCTTAGGATCATCCCCTCTCTTCAGCTTGAAGATATTCAAAGGCTGCTTGCCGGGCGCCATTGTCACAAGATGTCGTATGTGTATATGTCTGTGTGCAGAAGGATAGTGTCGCTTAGGCCGGTATATATAGATAGAAGTGGATGAAGAGAAGTAGAAGACTCTGAGGTTTTTGGACGAACCCACTGAGAAACTAGCCTACCTTATATAAAAACTGATCGTGCTGATCACGCTGACCACGAAGACTGCGGGGAATCGTTGGATGGAACTTCTCCAACTACCCACCCCACAAATCAAAGTCTGGGGTTGGGTAATCTTCGGTGATCACTGCTCATCACACCCGGCCATTCCCGACTGACGTTGCATGGAGGGCGCGCCATTCCATAAGGAGACGCCCCAACAGGCAGGAGGCAGGAGGCAAGCCGCGCTGTCAGAGTCTTTCGGCGGTGATTATGATTTAGCGCGACAAGGTGGATTTCAAAGTCTGAAATGGCGACGTAGAAACCAGAAAATGACGCTTAGCGCAAACGCCTAGCCAATGACGATCGTGGGCAAGGGCCAGCCACGGCGTTAGAGGCCGACATGGAGTCTCCATCTTGGTAGAAAAGAACTACCGACATGAAGCCCCTAGCGAGCAGGGGAGGGGTCCCGGGGGAATTCAGAGATGGGGGAGGGAGGAATGCTCGCCATCAAGCTCACTTGCAGAGTCGGGACGGTCTCCGGCGTGTGCGTTTCAGTGGCGAGGTGTACAAGGCTGACGTGCTGCTGAGGTGTTAGTTTTAGTGAAGATGGAGAGATCTTGTATGTACAATATATGGGGATAGCACGAGAGCACCAAGAAGAGGCGTCCAATCTCTTGGCGAGAGGAATCCTCAAAACGGCCGCCGTTGTAACTAATGTAACCAAGGATCTGGGCAGACGTAAATATTGGGGTTAAGAGTTTGTCTTGGTAAGCCACCCGAGAAGCTTCGAGTATTGGCAAGTTACGCGCCTAAAAACGGGGTGAGCAAGAAAATGAGGGTGGAGGGAAAGGGGGGGGAGAATACAAGGGGTAAAAAAGAGGGGTAGGGTAGTGCCACCGAAAGCACTTGGACCGTCTTGGGGGGTCTTGCCGGCTGGAATTCAGCTTTCTACGAGTGGTGGTTGGATGCTTTGGCGGACTCATCAATCTGCCGTGCCTCGCCACTCACCGGACTCGTATCATGTATTCGTGTGCGGGGAAATCGACGCGAGAGATGTTGCTGCCCTGCGCCGTGCGTGCGTGTACACGGCGTACAGTATGCCGGAGATAGCGAGTATCTCTCATGTCTCATGTCTCATCTCTTGTCTCTCGTCTCTCATCTTAGACCTTATCCCTCTCTCTCTCTCGCTCTCTTTCCCTCTGTCACACATATCTCACACTTTGCTCTCTGAGTGAGATGAGAGAGATACTAGTCTACTTAGGCTGATATCAACGATGACGTGACATTATTTACTCGATTGTTTACTCGATTGTTTTACTCGTTGGCATCAAGTAATGTGTTAATATTACTGCTAGTACAAATGGGCTTCCGAGGACCAGAACCCGTAACACAGGACCTGTAACCCAGGACCCCGTAACAAAGAGTAAGGCCGATACTCTACGCTTTTCAGAGGCCTATCTAGGAGCCAGAGCCAGAGCCAGAGCCATCGCAAAGTCCCGACTACACGCGATTTCTCAGTCTTGGCCCTTAATCTCCAAAACGGGTTAGCTCGGTGAGTAGCTCCAAACCAGAAGGATATTTTGGCTAGGAGCTCCTCCTCGAAGCTGATGCCCTCCAGAATTCTCAGGCCTACCGAGTACACAGTAAGCTACCTCTTGGCACTCTACTGTGGTACAGTACGGCTCCAATCTTTATTCAGTAGCGCCGAATGTGGGGATGCCTAGAGATGACATGTTGGGGGAAGGGCTGCCTAGCGACGTGTGCCTGGGATGTCATGTGTGGGGAAGTGAGAGTGCCTGGTGCGACGGCTAGACTAATTAGCTATGCACAATTAGAATTAGGAATAGTGGCATTACTAGATTACTAGCGTAGGATAAGTTTTTCGCAATCTCTGTAATCTTACCTTGATAAGGCGGATATCTTGGACTAATTTGAATCTATTCAACTAGTTCGATGCTGTTCTCAAATGTGCTTAAGATTGCTGACGAAACTCCGAACCACTGCTAGGCAACTATGAGGTACGCGTGACATCGGCACACCACCGGGAGCCACATTTCCGTCGGAAATTGACCTTATTAGTGCTGAGACACCTTTGTAACTACAAATTCACACCGGAACAAAACTGAGCTCCGTGCAAAACACTACATCCCTAGCAAACGGTTAGTTAGGCATTCATATGGTTAAAGTTCAGGGTATGTTCCCAACGCCGGGTTCTCCGAGTTGCCCTACATGCATAATGCTGTCTAATCACGAAGCAAACGAACCAATAATAACTTCCACATGCTTAGCGACACAGTCTGCTTCTTACGAGGTATGGAGCGGTTTGCCTACAATTAGATGCTTTGGCAATAGGGTACATGTTAATTGCTAAGAATAATCCCAGAATTAAGCAAAACGTAAGAGTTTCAAATAAGCAGTGGGTATTATAGTTCATCCGCGGAGAAATCCAAATTGGCGATTGCGTAGCTACTATATGATACCTTCCTACTAACTTGGATGCTGTTGGCTGCATGAATGCATGGTTCATTCGCGGACATTTCCGACAGTAATGGGATCAAGGAGAAAACGATAATTCGTCTAGGAAATTCCGCCAGAGCTAACCAGATCGTTTGCGGGGACGAACGGCAACCGTCGAATAGGGCCGATCTAGCGTGGTGCGGGGTTGCCTTCATCCATCGACAGATCTCCCAGCGTCGATGACCGCCGGGTGGGGCTGCAGATAAATAGCCCCGCATGACACGGCCTACGTCACGCTAAATACCCAGAAACAAGCCTTTAGCCACTAGCGAACGCCTCATTAGCGTGTCTACCAGTCAATTCGCCTCACCCCTCACCTTCACAACCCCGCCCCGCAGCATACACAAGCAACCATTACGAATATTACGAAGCCTTTCCCCGCACTTACTTAGCACTAGACATGCAGAGAGCGGTTTAGTGCCAATTTCAAACCTTCTACTCATTGCATGAGTAGGAATAAAAGACGCAGATCAGCACACATGATGCCTGCAAGAGGCGTCCCATAGTTCTCCTTGCAGTAGATTAGAAGAACGCAGGGGACAATTCCCACAGGATTGGATTCGGCAATTATTCGCGTTGCAGAGTACAGAAATCGCGATTTCTTCAGCCTCAACAGGTGGACAGAGAGAGTCTCAACAACTAAATTAATTAGCGGCCAAATATCACATTATTTAAGCGGAATGTTATTTTACAGTCGCTCAATGTCATACATCAGCCATAGCTGGGGATGAGGAAACGATGAGAAGGTTGTTCAGAAGGGATCAATATCGTCCCGTGTTGGCGCCTCAACATCGCTGGCGGCATCTGCTTAGGCTTAGCTTGTCATCTAGCCACATACTAGTCTCCACTAAACACTGCACTAGTGATTCAGGGCCAAGGAAAGCTTCAGCAGTAGAAGCCTTGCACTAATGTGAGTGAAGCTTTGTTGTCAGCGCCACGAACAAACGCCAACCCTAGTCAAAAGGCATTTGAGAGCGGAAGATAACGGGTCCGGTCCCGGTAAAATATCGGGATTTAGTGCAAGGAGACTCTCCTCAACACCTGAGCGCGTGCAAATCCCCCTAACACGGAGCAAAACCCAACTCTAGCGCTAAGAAGATAAATCGGATCCTGAATGTCTACTCTAGGCGCGTAATTGGTTCTAAGTGGTGGATTGTGGAGCGATAATCCTTCAAAACAATGGACTTGACATGGACTGATGCTGGGGATAAGCTTCTGTTGATACCGACTCCACCTTACGCTTCCCATGGCATCATTGCAAACTCGAGACTTAGGTCAACCCCGCCGTCTCCAAAATCGCTGTGTAGAGTAACGGCCTCAGAAAGATAAATAGTCGTGATATCCCCTCCTTAAACTTATTCTTTGCAAAGCATTCAATCTTCTCAGTCGCTCTTTCGGAAGCATCATTGCTGTGAGCCAAAGCTCTTGCAAGACACGTGCAACGACGTAGGTGATCCATCTTCCTTCAACCTCCACTCCTCTCTGCCAACAGGCAAAGGGCCCAACCCTTCTAACAAGTCCTAATAGTTCTCAGTTGATACGAAGTTTATAAAAGATAAAAGTCAATCATGACAGACCCTAATATAAGCGATGCCGGAGTCCACGAATCTCATAGCCCGGCCGAGATGACGGCCAGGGAGTATATACACACCCGCTTTACGACGCTCGTCCCCCCTATGAACAAGGTCCCCAATCCATTCCGGCTTTTGGGAATGGTGAGCGGAAAGCAGTGGCTTTTCTTCTTAGTCGGATTCATCGCTTGGGTATGTATCTTTGTCCATTAAGATATTTCTGAGACCGCAATTTCTAATGTCCCGCCGTAGACTTGGGATTCCTTCGACTACTTTACTGTCAGCATGACGATTCCTGATCTTGCCGAAACATTTGGCAAGACCACTACGGATATCTCCTGGGGCCTCACAGTTACGTTGATGTTCCGAGCTGTGGGTTCTACTATCTTTGGTATTGCAGCAGATCGATATGGCCGCAAATGGCCGTTTGTTGTTAATAACATCCTCTTTATCGTGCTTGAACTTGCCACCGGGTTTTGCCAGAGCTACAAGCAATTCCTTGCCTGCCGATCACTGTATGGGATTGCAATGGGTGGTCTATATGGAAACGCAGCGGCAACAGCTCTCGAAGATTGTCCAGAGGAAGTCCGCGGTATATTATCTGGTATGCTGCAACAAGGCTGGGCGTTCGGATACCTTCTCGCTGCAGCTTTTGCCAGAGGTCTTGTTAACACCACGAGCCACGGATGGCGTCCACTCTTCTGGTTTGGTGCCTGCCCTCCAGTTCTAATCATCATTTTCCGACTTTGCCTACCAGAGACCGATGCATTCAGAGAACGTGAGATGGTACGAAAGGAGCGTGGTAACATTGGAGGGACGTTCATTGCCGAAGGGAAAGTTGCCTTAAAGAAACATTGGTTGATATTGATATACTTGGTGCTTCTCATGGCCGGCATGAACTTTATGGTAAGCATAGTCCTAGAAGTAGCATTTGAATATTGTTAACGGGTTTTCAAGTCCCACGGCTCCCAAGATCTCTATACGGTCCTGCTAAAAAACCAATACGGGTTCAGCGCCAACGCCGTCACGATAATACAAGTAGTAGCAAATCTAGGGGCAATGGCTGGGGGGACTGTAATCGGATACTGCTCTCAGATTTTTGGACGAAGATTCTCAATCATTGTCATCAGCATAATTGGAGGTGCTCTTCTCTACCCTTACACCTTTACGTCGAGCAAGGCAGTCATCGCTGCTGCCTTCTTCGAACAATTCTGCGTACAAGGTGCCTGGGGAGTTATTCCAATCCATCTAATGGAACTTTCACCTGGCTCTTTCCGTACCTTCGTCGTGGGAACATCGTACCAGTTGGGCAACCTCGCGTCTTCTGCCTCAGCCACCATCGAATCTACTATCGGGTCTCGCTTCCCACTCCCTTCTATAAAGGGTAAAGCTAGATACGAATACGGACTCGTCATGTGCATTTTTATGGGCTGCGTCTATGCTTATGTTATTGTGCTCACATATATCGGTCCTGAGTACTTAGGGAGGAGCTTTGAGGTCAGAGACGATTCCGATCTCTCTAAGGCGACTGGCGCGAGTACTATTGAAGCTGCACTGGCCAAGATGCATCACAGAGACGAAATTGAAGAGGCCGTTACTATTAGAAATATAGGGGCTAATGGTGCCAACGAGAAAGGAGCTATCAGTGCTAGGCATATAGCTTAGTAATAGGCCCCTATATGGTAATAAAACTAGGAGCAGCTGTTGCGGAAGACGTTACGATGTAGAGTTGTAGCTGCATAGTACGTAGACATTCCATTGAGTACGGAATTGCAGGATTAGAGAATTTAGAGTTGACAGATTGATTCTTGGTTTTCGCCATTAGTTTATACCTGCTATAGTTTTAGTAACTTAACAATCTAAACCCATTGCTCTAACCCCGTCCTTTATTACTATATTGCTAGGCCTGTTAGTGTACTGCCTACTAAAGGGTGGTTCTTCTCTAAGGTATGTAAATTAACAAGGTATTGCATTACTCTTAATTGTAGGCAGTGTGCAGCTAGTAGCAGTCTAGCTTCTAACTCAATTACTGCTATAGCTATTGGGCTGGCCTGCTCGCGAGCTAGCTGGCCCAACTATAAAGTAGTGGTGTAAAATAGTATTATAGAAAATTTAAATCCTATATCCTACAACTATAGTATAGTATAGTAATTATAGCTACTATTACTTCGATTAATCCATTTCTATATAACGTACGTACGAGGCCTATATAAGTAGTCCTACTTACTACAATCAAGAGCAATTCTAACACGAAAAATAGAGCTAGATATGTACTATACTTAAGGATCTAACTGCTTTTACTCTATATAATAAAGACAGTACAAACCTAAAGCACTAACGTATTTCACAAGCGACTCGCCCACACAAGCGACTCGCCCACCGAAACACTA
>JPJV01002403.1:0-24159 GCA_000750745.1 Pseudogymnoascus sp. VKM F-4281 (FW-2241)
CACCCCCACCAAATCTGTTGCCACCCCCAAAGCGGTTTTGACGGCGTCTGACCTGCCTTCGGTTGTGGTTGATTTCCCTAAGAGCAATAGGATCTTCAAGGCCTCTCAAAGCCTCGTCGGCAGGGGACCCAATTGAAGCTCCCGCGACCTGGGCAGCCAAGCCGGTGGCCGCGAGAATCAAAACGGAGGATGTAAAGCGCATCGTGACGGTGACTCGAGTGATAAGGATAAAATATAAAAATGTAAGACCAGCTTGTTAAAAGAGAGTTGAAGTGAAGTTAAGGGGAACGATCAACGTAAAGAAGGTAAGGAATGTGGAACTTTCGAACCAGACAAAAAAGACAGGCCAGAGAAAGAAAGCGATGCAGATCAGAATCAAAAGAGGGAAGGAAATACCAAGAGCGCCATCGCCGTCTTTATGGGTTGTTCTGGCGGCACTGATCACGGAAACATCGGCATGATGGGGGGTTAGGAGAGCGGAAATAGCAAGGATCAGTCTCAAAAGATGGTGGTTTCTAAACGTCGAGCAGCAAGGGCAGATCGAGCTGTCTGAGCATTGGCAGTGGGTATTATTACAGAAATGGTCTGTTTCGCCAGAAAAAGCGGAGATTGAGGGTGATAAGCACAACACAAATATGAAGTTGGAGATGTATCAGAATGAAGTTCTGAAGCGTCGTCTAACCCCTTGGCGTTCTATACGGTCAGTTGCGGCGACAGTACGAGTTTCGCATAACCCGTGATTTCGGATGCAGCCAACCACAGGAGCGGAATTACCTGACGCCGCTTATGTCAGCCGCGCTTCAAGGAACCAAGGGGCCGTGTCCTAGAAGGCGCAGGAGGCTCCTCCCAAGACTTGGGGTGCAGGAGACGGTGTCACTGGAAATTGCGAAACTGCTTCCAAGAGATGGCAATGTCCCAGATGGTCGTATAACAGGTCCGAGCTGCAGCCACAGCCACTGTTGAGCGCCATGGCCAGCACTGAAGCGGCCGCGAGGGGCCAGCGGAGCAGGTCCACGGGCTGAACGCCAATATCTTAAGCTTTATGCGGGCCTGCTGCATATCAGGAGGGCATGGTTCTCCGACATTGCCAGTTTGAAGACGCCGTCCGTTCCGCTGTCAGACTCCTTACTGGGCTTTCTCCGCTGAGATATCACTGCTCTCGGACTTTCATGGGTCGATGTCGGGTCTTCTCTTCAAGGTCGCGTCGATTCCTCGGCTGAAGGCAAACACCGGCCATCCTTGAGCTACTACGTCGCCGCCCTTCCCGGGTCCTTGCGCTGTCCGTGCTGTGGCAACTTGTTTGACCATTCGGCTGATTTGTTCTATGAAGCACCCGTCGCTCCTTCGCCTCTTCTGTCATCATTGCTCTTACAGATCGGCGACACTCACCGGGCTTGGTTCAACCCCCATCAGCTCAGATGCTTGTTCATCTGATGTCCCCGTCTTGTTCCTCAAGTCGGACGAGTTTGAGTTTGACAGGCGTGATGATCCAGTGATGATCCATTGGAGACAACACTCGAGCGGGAGCTGGTCCGTCCACCCTTTCCGTCGTCGGTGGTGGGATTGTCTATACCGCCTTTCCACACTGCTGCATTTATGATCATACGAGTGATAATTCCTGTAGAATAGCTCGTTTCAGAGGGTATCTTGGAAGCCAAATCCCCCTCCTACGCTAGTCTTGCGTCTCGGCCGGCTTATTTCCGAATATGTCGCCAAGAGGTAATCATAACGCATTGTACGCATTATTTCTCCAGTATAGCAACTAGTTTATTGGCCGTGCGAATGTGCAGAAGTGAAAGTTGACGATACATTGCCATTCTTTTGAACGGAAGTCGTTGGAGCCGTCGCATGATGATCACGTGATGTTGATTTGTATTCATATAGGAAAATTCCCATGAAATTGAAGCTTTTAATATGCAAATTACAATCCTCATCTTTAGACATTGTAATGTGGTGGTTTAACTGTAAAATATGCTTGTAACGGAACGGTATGTAGGCGTTGGTGTTGCAGTTAGTTAGGATATATTTAAAATAATATATTCTCGCTAGAATATTATTACCCATTCTCATTCTCATTCTCAATGAAGAGAAAAACCATCAGTGACGAGACC
Source organism: Pseudogymnoascus sp. VKM F-4281 (FW-2241) (assembly GCA_000750745.1). Classification (NCBI taxonomy): domain Eukaryota; kingdom Fungi; phylum Ascomycota; class Leotiomycetes; order Thelebolales; family Thelebolaceae; genus Pseudogymnoascus; species Pseudogymnoascus sp. VKM F-4281 (FW-2241). Next base: position 2,112 of record JPJV01002403.1, read on the forward strand.
GGAAAAACAGAAATGGACGCTCCTGCCAATATAGATGGCAGTGAGCATCCTGCCAACCCACTCCCTAACCCGCCGGAGACCTTCTCTCTGGAGGAGCGTCCTCTCCATGAAGGTTTTATGCGGGAAGCGCTGGCAATGGTATGCCATCACCATTATTATCCAACTTAACTCCACTTATGTCCCTATGCTTACCAAACACAGGCACAACTCGCCCTCGACACAGACGAGACGCCTGTGGGTTGTGTTTTTGTGCATAATGGGGCCGTCGTTGCTCGCGGCATGAACGCCACCAACCGCACCCTCAACGGCACACGCCACGCCGAATTCATCGCCATTGCCTCGCTCCTTTCGTCGACGCCTCTCCCGGCATCAACTTCCCCAAATGACCTACCCCAGTCCGACCCCTCCCGACCGGCCTATACTGCCGATATTCTTCCAGAATGTGATCTTTATGTCACGGTTGAGCCGTGCGTCATGTGCGCCTCGTTGCTCCGGCAGTTCGGGATCCGGAAGGTCTACTTTGGTGCTGCGAACGACCGCTTCGGAGGGACAGGCGGCGTGTTGAGTATTCATGACTGCGAAGCAGTAGACCCGGCGTACGAGGTCAGTGGAGGCTGGCTGAGGGAAGAGGCGATAATGATGCTGCGACGGTTTTATGTCCAGGAGAATGGGAAAGGTGAGTCTTCAATTGACTTGTTTAGTCAAGGCCATTGGAAGATATTGCCCCTAACTGATTATAGCACCGGCACCGAGACCGAAGAAGGAGAGAGTCTTAAATGTTGAAGTAGAACCGTTGGTTAAAACAAATGGTGATAATCCAAGTTGAATTTTGGGGCAAGGGTATCTTGTAACACATCAATGGAGAGGTAGACGGACGAAGTACATGTGTATATCATGAATATTTACGTAGGTTTAGGCAAGGAGAACAACTTTACAGAATTTATTTGGGAAAGATACCGAACAACAGCCTTGAACAATGAAGCCTGCTAAGCCTGCCACCGGTTTCATCAAGAACAGATTTATATATTCTCATGCAGCCGCCTTCTCATCAATAGATTTATTGATCAGCAATAATATCCACCCATACGTACTTCTTGGGGATCGTCTCGTATATCTGGGACGGGTGCTTCGACTCATAGAAGAAGCACCGCAGTCATTTGTCATTTGAACCAACGGCATCGCTGGCGGGTTGTAACAATCAGAGAAATGGACGATATTGGAATGACATCAAGGCATGCAGTATCGATCAGTCATATGGCCGACGTAACATAACAGTGTCAAGAAATCTCATTGGATATGTACAACTTCACCCCCCATTTCCCCAAAATAATTATCGACACATCAGATCCCACCTGCCTTTCCCAACCGCTCGGCCTCCAGTTCCCTCTCGGCTTGCTGGTAGTATTTCGCTGTATCAACACCGTGTTGGTTGTGGTTCACAAAGTTGAACCATGGCATGACGTGCAAAAACACGCCTGAGTACCGCGAGTTCCTGGATGCAACGCCCTGCATGTATGGGGTAAGTGAGCTCTCGCCGTAGAGAGACTCGCCCTTCTTGACCTTCGAAACCATCTCCTTCATATCCCTCTCGACCTCACGGGAGTTCTCGCTGAAGCCGTAGAAGCGAACTGGATTGGCAAATGTTAGCAGACGAGCGCTACCGGGATTGAACCGAGGTTATCGTGGGGACATACGAATAGAGCGCTGGTACATTGTTAGGAAACCAGCGGTAAGTCCAACAAATCCAGCCAGGCGCATAATCGGCGCAAATCCACCCTTGCCAACATACGATGGGGCAATTTTCTCCCATGTGAGCATCAGGCCGGGCCCGGCAGCGGCGACCACAGCTCCTGTGGCATAATCTGAAGGACGGGTGTAGGCCAATACACGCTTGATATGTCTGTTCCGGTCAGTATCGCACTGTTATCTGGCAAAGGCTGTTGGTTGTTGTGGTACGTACGGATCAGAGTCGATGAGCTGTAATTGTCGGGTTAGCAGGATTCTCAGAGGAAGAAGGCAACCGGGGACATACAGGATAGTCGGTGTTGACTTTCTTCGCTGGCACGAACGGCCGCTGCTCGATGTTCGACATTGTGAGAGCGCAATGGTGGACAATTGCGTGTGGAAGTGCTCGTGGTGATGTCGACTTGTGGTTCATGGAGTCGAAGAACTGATCGGTTGTGATTGGCGGAGCTTGCGCCAAGCGATTTTTGGGATCGGGAGAACTGTAGCTTCAAAATGTTAGGATGCGCGCTTGGACAGCAGCAGATGATCACATTATACACCGCGCCTGTTTTATTTATATTCTGATTTCAGGCTTTTTGAGATCACGTTTATACTATTGATATTTTGCGCTGGGTCCTGCGAATGAGACAAGGCAGAAATCGGCTGTGAACCGTACGGCAACAATACAAGTAAACAAGACACGCGCAGCCCTGCCTGGTTCAAGTCGTTTCCTCTGGATTTCTGGCCAACATCAGCGCGATCTATTACGATGGCCTTTAGCTTTGGAAACACACAGGCTCAGCCAGCCCAAACAGGAGGAGGCTTATTTGGAGGACTCAATGCGAACGCACAAAACCAAACCCAGGGTGGAAGCTCGATATTTGGCCAAAAACCGCCATCCCAGCCTGCTCAACAAAGCACCGGATTCTTTGGGCAGAGCACACAACCGCAACAACAGCAGCAGCAACAGCAACAACCGCAGCAGCAGCAGTCTCTATTCGGCCAGAGCGCACAGGCACAGCAACCATCTCTATTCGGACAAACACAGCAACAACAGCAACCCACTGGGTTATTTGGGCAGTCAGCACAGACTCAGCAGCCACAGCAACAGCAACAGCAACAACCGTCACTCTTCGGGCAATCTGCTCAGACACAGCAGCAGCAGCAGCCTAGCAATAACCAACAGAGCCAGTTCGGAAGCTCCCAACTATGGCAACCACAAACACAAAACCCTCGTATGTACAGTTTAAAGTCCTGAGGCCAATGTCCCGTCTAACACATTCAACAGAACCGAAATCCGTGCCCGAACAAATGCAGGTAGTTCTCGAAAAATGGTCCCCAAATAGTCCAACCTGCGTATTCAAGCACTACTTCTACAACAAAGTGGCTGATAATCAAGTGCCATTCTATAAAGCTGGTCCAAACGAGGATCCTAAGGCCTGGGACGAAGCGCTGTCAAAAAAGCCTGGACCAGGATATATACCTGTGTTATGCACGGGATTCGAGCAGTTGGGAGAGCGTATCAAGACACAAAACACTACCCTCGCAGCGTTTAATAGGGTTTTACACCAAATTAATGGGAGCTTGGATGCAATGATGATCCGCCATGACACGGAAACGAGCGTGAGAATCTTGAATGCCAAGCGAAAGCATACAATGCTGAAGCAGAGGTCGCTGGCACTGGCAACGAAGGTACAGATACTAAGGAATAGGGGATTTGCTATGGGTGCAGCTGAAGAGGCCTTGAAGGTGAAGCTTACGGCGCTTGACAAGTCAGTATGCGATCCGGCATTATCAGCAAGGGCAGAGGAGATTTGGGCGCGCATGGTCAGCGTTAGAGAGAGGGCGAGGTTGTTAAAGGAAGAGATGGAGAGACAGGCTGGCGGCAATGGCTCAAGCATGGATGAGCAGACCGCGCGGAGAGCGGAAAAGGTTTGTACCTATCCCACGTCTATTATTTGCGCCGCCGCTAACCACCCCATAGATCCTCGAAGATTACGCCACGCAGTTGGCACACCTCAAGAAGGAACTGGCATTGATCAACACAGAGTTTGGGGACTGGCAGACAGAGCAGGCGCCTGTGGATTCCGAGACAAAGAGGCGATAGTGGAGGGCGGTTGGTTTTATCAGGCTATTGCAGATGCAGTCTCTAGGCTGCCACCTCATTATGAAAATACGGCGTCGGGCACTTGGGAATGGTGTTTGGTATTAGACAGTAATCATTCCGTAAATATTGTACAAAATGTGCCTGGAAAATGGCTTGTTCTAGACATCTATTGTTCCCAAATCCATATAATCCTTTCCTTATTGTGATATCCTATCCTCCAAAAGTACTCGGCCTAATAATACAAAGCCAAATCACATCCGTGACGGCCTTTCCATCCGTCGTTGCATAGACGTAGGTGGTTTAAACGAGCTTCTTGACAGCGTCCACTGCGAAGGGTGCTGCGAAGAGATGTATTAGAGTCGGCTCATTAAGAAGGTCTGATAAAGTGAACTCACAGAGGTACAAGAGAACGGCACCAATGATGACTCTCTGGATTGTGCTGGAAGCCTCGTCCTCCTGAGCCTTGAGCTCGGCGGCGCTTGGTGGTGGTGGTGCTGCAGTCCAGCGTCAATTAACACGTCCATGGCAGGTCAAGACAGAATTCGATAGCACTTACGTCCTCCGAACATTTTGGTAGATTTGTAGTGTTGTTGTGGTGATTGTGGTTACTTGAAGTGATGTTGACCTCAAAATTTATTTTGACGTTGTAGTTGCACTTGGTTACCGTACTAGGAGTAGTTCAGCCTTCCAGATCACCTTTGAGGCTCTATAATTCTTTCAATTCAAAATTCAGCCACGGAACAACACTTCACCAGACGCGTTTAAAGACCTATAATATATCCATTTGCGAATATCCAGTGGCCGCCCAATTGGCGCGAGAACTCTACACATAATAACGCCCGTTCTCCCCACCTTTGTATCACAACATATCCACTGCCAACTCCACAACATATTTGAGCTACAACCCATCACCCTCGACGACAACCCCGAACTCAAGATACGCCATTCGAATAGGTCTCAATCTAAGCTCCATACAATACTACAAACACGATGTCGGATGCCGGCGGTAGCTCTCGCGCCGCAACGCCAGAAGATCATGGTTCGCCACAAGACACACCCGTTCCTGACGTGAACGAAAACTCCGATGTGGAACAGGCGGAGAATGGCGATCAGGATGATGTTGATTCCGAACTCTCTGAGGTCGACGAAGCAGAGTTTGCGGACTTTGACCCTACCACCGTCGCACTTGGCCCTGTCGAGATTGATGAGGAAGTGGCGCGCACCCTAAAGGCTGGTAAGCGGAAGCGCCCCGAGAAGGATGGAGAAGGCGCACCGAAGAAGCCAAAGGAGGGGAAGAGGGAGAAGTCGAAGAAGAGGAAGGAGAGGCTCGAAAGGACCCAGACTGGTGCTGAGGAGTACGACAGTGGCGCGGATGGAGAAATATTGGAAGGCCGACGGACGGCGAAACCCAAATCCGTGAGGATCGAAGGAGAGCGTAAGGAGAGAGATCGCGCAAAAGATAGGAAGAGGGAGGAGGAGCGTGTGCATGCTGTCGACCAGGAGAACCTGACTCCGGAGCAACGAAGGGCTGCAGCTCTTGACGCAGCAATGGATGCGGCCTTGAAAAACCCGAACAAGAGAAGGCGTAAGAAGGATGAGGTGGTACGTATTATGTTGGATGGGTATTGGATGTGCTATTCTGACTGTTATAGGACCTGGAAGAAGCATTCGACGATGAGATCGCGGCCTTGAAGATCCGCATGGAGCAAGCCTGCCAGGCCGATAACACGGCTCGCGAGCGAAGCCAGCCGGCCGTCCATAAGCTGAAGATGCTCCCCGAAGTCGTTGCTCTCCTTAATCGAAACACTGTTCGCCACTCCATCGTGGACCCCGATACCAACTTCCTTCTGTCCGTCAAATTCTTCCTCGAACCCCTGAACGACGGCAGTCTTCCAGCATATAACATCCAGCGTGATCTTTTCAATGCTCTTGCACAGCTACCCATCGAAAAGGAGGCTCTTCTCAGCAGCGGAATTGGGAAGGTGGTTCTGTACTATACCAAAAGCAAGAGACCTGAAATTGGGATCAAGCGCATTGCAGAGAGGCTTCTTGGGGAATGGAGTAGGCCTATTTTGAAGCGCAGTGATGACTATAAGAAGAGGAAGATTGCCACCAAGGAATATGACTTCCAGTATGTATTTGCGTCTGAATTTGAGTGGCTCTTATTAACTGTTTTCCAGGGCCGCACAGCTCGCTCTTCGCCCATCCGGCACACAGTCTTCGAGTCAGCCATCTAATGGATTATCTCGAAAGGAACTGGATCGCGAGCGCGTTCTGGCCGCACCAAGGCCGGGTAATAGGGCTAGGTTGGAGACACACAGTGCCAGCTATACAGTTGCGCCCAAGAGTACTTTTGATCCGCAGAGAGCCGTCGACCCAGCCAGCAGGCCAATTGGTGCAAGTGGCATGGAGGCTTTCAGGAAGATGACCGCGAAGAAGGGGACGAAGAGGTCTTAGGTCCCCAATCCCTTGGAAACAGTGCAAGGGATTGGCGTTTTAAGATGGCTTTGGAATGTATTTATAGTCCACATATCTGCCTTAGGCTAGGCGGCGAGTGAAGCAATAGGCTGAGGCAATGGCGCACATTGGGACCAGACAGGCGTTACGTGCTTTGCGAGCGATAAATCTGAACAAAGTTTAGGGGTCTGCCGTTGATAATCATAGCATCCAAAAATTGAGTGCAAGCAATACGCCACCCGGCAGAGTTTCAAAAGAGGCAGCTATGTGAGACTATATTTGTGGAAAGAGATATATTTGAGATATGTATTGTTGTTGATACCTACCTCCTCCGTCCTCATCCTTGACATTTTTAGTCCAAATGAAGCCTAACGGTTCTACTCTTGGCCGTCTCCGTGTATGGATCGTGCTGAGATGAAAACTAGAAGGGCGTTGGAGCGAACGCAAACGCCAATCTTCAATTTAAATCCTTATGATCATCGGTGATTTACATTTCAAGCCTTGAATTAAAACTGATCTATAGATCTAGACATGCTCTTTTCACCAATTAGAAGCTGGGTATTTACATTCTGCCGCCAGTCACTTAATATGCCTATATCACCCCTCATTTCTCCTCTTTCTCTTTCTCAGCACCATTGTCCCCCCCGAAAAAGCCGCCCAGCCAATTTTTGAACTCTTCCAACTTGCCTGCAAGATAGTCGCCATCAAGAATGTCCCAGATGCCATCGCCAGCTCCACCCTCGCCTGTAGGTTCGGGAGAACCAGGGACATTTGAAGTTGTAGGAGTCTCTGTTGGACGACTGATGACAGGCCTGTCGACACCTGGAACATCGCTGACGATAGGTCGATCGATGCTAGGATCTACAGTGCTTGTTGGCTCACTTGTGGAAGGATTATGAGACGGCAGAGGATCCAGAGGTTCTTCAGGCGTTGTTTCGGGGCTGTGAGCGCCGACTGGCTTCAATGGCAATCGTAACGTTCCATTGTTCGGCTGTGGGATGAGATTTAGGGAGTCGCAGACAATATTATACACCTCGATATTTTCTGCAGGGGTTAGTTAGTGGGAGGGAAAGATGTGGACGAGGGCACTTACGAAACACGTCGATTCGGCTGTTTGGGGAGTTCGGGAAAGCTGGTCCTCTAGCGATGAATATCGCCCTCATCAACGGGTTCTCGTGATCGTAGCCGTGAAGGCCTTTCGGGTGATATTCCATGCCTTTCGCTTTGGCCGAAGCAACGTTGAAGTCTTCTTTGGTTACAATTGCCCATCCCGTGTTCGGTACAATCCAAAGTGGCGCAATGCGCTCATTCTTTGAGAAATGGTAGCGCTCTGGCATGTTGGTATCGCGTAGGTATACCTCAAAGTTTCCGTGTGCATCTGCGGCGGCTTTTAATGTATCGTACAGAGGCATCAAGTCATCCACCGACTTTGGCCTCAAGCCGTATAATGGCCACCCATCTGTGTGCTCTATGAGGCTGAGGTCGATGAGATCGTCCAATTGGATTAACCTGTCCGTGGATGTCGTTGCCATCCCATGATCAGAAACAATTACGACGTTGACAACTTCAGTTAGGTTCCGATCTTCGAGGCCAATAAATAGCTGATCGAGCATATTATCCACTTCGCTAATAGTGGCTCTCATTTCGGTGCTATTGGGGCCGTATTTGTGCCCGGCAGAGTCGACATTGGGGACGTATGCCGCGATCAACTGTGGGCGCATATCGGCAACGAGAGTACTCTCGTCCTCTTGTCCCGGTTTATCAAGGAGCTCGAGTACCCTGTCAACCTTGTCGAGAAGTGGCTCCTTGCCCTTGAAAGTGTCCAAGAAACTCGGCTCCAAATCCATAATATGAGCCTCACTCCCTGGCCACATATGTATCGCCGTTCGGATCCCCTGTTTTTCTGCCGTCACCCATATTGGCTCTCCACCCCACCATTCTGGTTGCATGCTCCGAGAAGGATCAGTATAATAGAACTCCCTCTTTAATGCGGGGTCCCAAAATGTGTTCCCAACGATACCATGGCTTTCCGGATACAGTCCCGTGGCAAGCGTGTAATGGTTCGGAAACGTGACCGAAGGAAAACTTGGTAGCATATACACTGGGGATATGCCTTCTGCAATAAAAGAGTTCAGCCTCGGCGTAATCCCTCTCTGCAGAAAATCTGCGCGAAATCCATCAAGGCTGATGAGAATTGTTGTCGGCGCAAACAGCGCAGTTCCGTTATTAAACATGGTCTGGACGGGTATTTTCCTCCTTCCCATCGACACTTTCCAAGCTCCGAGGACCAATAAAACAAACGCAAGCAGTACGAGAACACTAATATAACATAATCTTCCGCACTTGCGCCGCTGTCTTGATTTGTCGTCCAGTTCGTTTTTGTCGATATCGGACAAGTCATCGGTATTGCTGCTTTCGCCAGTTGCAGATCCTTCTTTCAAAAAACCCGACTCCATCTCGTACATCAATCCCCTATCCTCGCCCTGAGTTGCGGCTTCCATCAACCTGTCTTTCCTGTCTTTTCTCCGCGCCCTCCTCTGCCGCCTCCTCTCTTTCTCCTCGCTGCTGGCATTATTCGACAGGCCCTCAGAGCTTGGGCCTGCTTCTGCCGCCACCTTCCCATAGGTCTTTCCCATCATCTTCTTGAAAGGATTGGGAAGGGCTAGGCCAGAGTCTCTGCGACCCAGCCGGTTCTCGGTCAGCATCTGGTCGAGTTCTTCCTCCTCGAGCAGAACCCTCCTATCATGCTCGCGGATGTCGGAGCTGGTCCGCGCAGCGCCCAGAACAGAGTCATCCTCGCTATCGGTGTCTTGCTCGCTGTGGATGGATCGGTCATCAATGCCATTCGACGGCGTCAGGAAGGAGGCTTCCGCGTCAGGTGATAGAATAGGAGAAGCCATGCCTGCAGCAGCCATCATGGATTATAGAGAGACCTGGGTACGAGGGACATCTCTGGCAATGGCGCACAGCAATTGTTGGGTAAGAGATGCGGTGCGAACCCCTCGATAAATTTACCCCCAAAGGTTGCGCGATATGACCATGAAATACGGTGGCCATACGAACCCTTAGCGCAATTAGATGTATATGTTTGGTGAACGTGAGGGATGGACTCAACGAGGATCTTAGGATCTGGTCGTAAAATTGATCATGTATTTATATTGCGGATATGCGATCAATATATTCTATGTAAAAGTTATGTTCATTACAGTGAGTATCTAACCCACTCGTCTGCCACCCTTCTGCAAAATATACGGTACAAAGAAAGCCTAATTATAACAATCTGCCCAAGATATCGCACTCGCTCGCGCTCTGGGTATCTCTTACTGTTCTCTACACTATGACAAATGAAATTTTGATAGATATTAAGGCGGGGGCTATCACCTCCCTAGATTCGCTCCGAACATTGTTTCATCGACGGTACTCTCATCATCATCATAAAATCCGGCGTCACTATAATCCTCCGCTCGTGCATCAGAGTCGTAGTTGCTCCTGTGCATCATCGGGGGAGTCGCCGGTGGTCCATCGGCACTGGCTGCTCGCGCCTTTCCCTTGGCTATCTCCTTCCTTGGACTTGCCCTTTCTCTTGCCATTTGAGCAGCAGCAAGCCGCCGGCCGGTGTTCTGAAAGGCACTTGGCTGGGCTTGTGGTGGGGGTGGAGTTTGGCGTAGTGTAGTGGCCGGAGGGGTCATCAAGCCGGAGAGAAAGCTTTGAGCACCGGACGCTACTGTTACGGCTGGGCTCGCCCTGGCTGGTTGGAGACCTTCGCGAGTCTTGCGCCAGCTACCCCACGCAGCAGCCATCGGTCCAACGACCTGTGCAACACGAGGCGATGCCGCCTCGCGGATGCTGGCAGCTATGTTTGGCAAGTTGATGGCCGAACCGCCGCTCATCGCACGTTCCCGCTCTTGCTCCTCCATTTGCAGGTTTGCTTGAAGGCGAATGGCGGCCTCCCTGACGGTTTCCGGGTTGAATTCCGCCTCACCGATGGTGTTGATGATGTCTTGAAGATCACCAACACGCACAGCGAGAAGCTCACGGAGCCACATGATTTCGTCATCACGCTTTGCTATTTTTGTTGGCGCATCGAGATCGACTCCGGCGAGCTGGTGCTCAAGAGACTCGATTGTCTGTTCGCGGTTCTGGAGCTGCTCTTGGAGGACCATGATTGACTCGCGAAGAGCCTGTGGGGAGACCTTCTCGGGTAGCTTCGTTGACAGAGCATGTGCTTGGTTCGAGTCCTTGACAGTTCGGGCAGCTTGTGCTGCAGCAAGAGCCGCCGACTTGGTAACCTCAAGCTTCTCCTCAATATGAGCCACGCGGTCCTGAAGGTGTTCCGTCTTGGCTGACGACAGGCTCAGTCTTTCAAGAAGGTGCTGCTCAGATCGCTGTGCATCTTCGAGGGTATTGCTGAGCTGGCGCTCATGTTGGGTTTGAATATCCTCGATCTGGTCTTGGTGGCGGCGAATGAGTTCATTTAGTTCCTTGGCCTTGGACTCCGTTGCCTCCTCAAGCAGCATCTCATGCCTCTCTCGGGCAGTATCGGCATCAAGCCTGACGTGGTCCAAGTCGGCTCTAACCCTCGTGAGTTGATCCTCGAGGTCCTGTCTGACGATATTCACTTGGTTGTTGGCTGATTCAATTTCGGCTTGCATATAATTCCTTGTTCGCTGGACTTCACTCAAGCCGGACTCGCGAGCCTCCTCAAACTCGCGCTTGTGGCGCAGGACGTTCTTCTCGGCTGCATTGAGCTCATTCTCAAGGTTAACCACGAGAATATCCAGCTTCTTTGAGTCATTGACAGCGCGAATGCCTTCGCGTTCACCAGCTTCAAGCCTCTCAATCTCCTTCTCAAGGCGCTCCCTGGTGCGTGCCTCGGCTTGCAGCCTAGCATCAAGGACTTCCTGTCGCGCAATAAGAGCTTGCTCCTTCTTTGCGCGTTGGGCGTTCTCCTGTGACACTTCTTGGGCTGCCCTGGCCATATCCTCTTGCAGGTTGCCAAGCTTATGGCGGAAATTCTCCCGAACGCGGAGGCTCTCTTGCATTTGAAGCTTGAGGCTCTCGACTGCGAGTCTGAGGGCAGTTGACTCTGCAGTCGCTTTCTCAGCATCGCCCTTGCTTGCGTTGGCGATTTCATTGGCTTTTTGGGTCTCAAATTCCCATTGACGACCTTGCTGGCGAGCATCTGCGAGGTCTTTCTCCAATACGGTGATTCTGTTGGTGAGATCGGTGTGGTTTTTCTGCGAGTTTTGTGAGTTGGCCTCGAGCAGGTTTGATCTCATCACATTCTTGGCCCTTGTGTCCTCCAAAGTCTTGACCTTCTTATCACGTTCCTCAAGCGACTCTCGGAGTCGTCCCTCTTCCTCAGAAGAGACCCGAAGAAGCCTTTGAACTTCAGACAGACGATCCTCGGCAGCGCGGCGGTTCGTGACCTCCAGCTCCATCTTTTCATCGGCGGATGTAATCTTTGCGGTCATTTCGGAAACCTTTGCTTCTAGCTCGGCGATCTTGGCCTGCGCAGCATTGTCGACGACTGGAGCAATAGGGATCCGGCTCTCAACGGCACTTTCGACAATATTGCGCAAGTCCTCGCCTCGGAAATCAGGTTGCTTAGGCTGGCTAAACTGTTCTTGAAGCTCCTTGAGGGCTTGTAGGACTTCAGATGACCCCTGGGAGTTCTCGGCGGGCTGGCTGGTAGCAAGCTGCACTGAGTGATGTTCTGCAAGAGCTTCAGCGATAATGCTTCGCATCTTGTCAAGCTTTCGATCTTTCCTAGGACTGAGGGATCGGCGATGGCCTTCATCGTCGTCTTCATCATCAGCGTCGCTTTCTTGGATATCGGCAGACATGCTGCGACGGGCTCTGCGGCTCGAAGGTGGTCGCAAGGTTGCAAGCGACAGCTGAATCACTTGCAACGCTTGCTCCATGGGACCTAGCTTTTCGGCTAGTACACCTCCAACGATATCATTGACGTGGCTGTCAAAGAACTGGGACCGAGCATTGAATTTAGACTCGTCATCGCGGTCCAAAACGCTGTCCCAGTCGCTTGGCTCGACGCTCTCATCACCATTGAGATGATGAACAGGAGAGGTCTCGAATGCCCTGGCAATTGGCGAGTGGGAAACGAATGGATCGTCTTCAATCCTAGAGAAGACTCGTTGTCCACGGCCTCCTGGTAGCGGCTGAAAGCGTCGCGGGCTAGGGCTTGGAGCATCACTGCGCATCAGGTTTTGTGGATGGAGGCGGATGGGAGACGACTCGCTGTGCGGCATCTGCAGAGTTTGCTCTGAGCTGACGGGCCGTTGCGAAGCCTCTGTTGCATGTCTGACAGCACCCATGGTCGAGTCGACCTCTCTCATGTGGATGTGGCGCAGTATATCATCGATTTCCTCTAATGAAGCCTCCCGAGGAGGAGTAGCAATGTAAGAAGCGCCGTCATAGGCTTCTGGGCTTTGTGGTGCGACTTCTTCAAACGTCGATATTTCAGGATCGCTGGCTTCGACCTCTGCGGTGGCCTCGCTTTGTTGTGGTGGTGGCGAGGGAGTTGGGTCCGCATATCTTGAGCTTGCAAGCCCCTTGCGAGGTGCGGTGCTGATTGGAGTAACCTTTGCGGGCTCAGGGGCAACATAGGTAAATGGATTCGTAGGAGCTGACGCCTCCGGCTCGGTCGGTTCATTTCCGAACCAGTTTGCACCAAATTGGAATGGTTTTGCAAGAGCAGACAGTGAGTTTTTCTTATGCTTCTTATGGTCATTGCTTTCTGCTGATGACGCGGGTGCAGCAGGCTCTTCCAATGGGACGTTTTGGTCGAAGACCTTGAACGGGGCGTTGCCGATAGAGTGCGGGTTAGACCTGCTGAAGTCGACGGCATCCTCCTGTTGCTGCCACTCATATGGCGCCCACGCCTTGCCTTCATAGTCTGGCGAGTCCTCGAATCGACTGCGAGATTGATTTTGTAGAGCACGCTCCGGCACTGGTACAATGCGAAGGGGCTCTTGCTCCTGGTCTGATGGCGAGGCGTTCTCCTTGTCCACTGGTTTGGCTGATACTGGGGTTGAATCCTTTGGTGGGGATTGTTCCCGGGTGGTTTCTTGGAGTGGCATGGTAGGCTGGGCAAATAGCGGAACTGAATCACCATCGCCTACGTCTGCCCTCGATCTCTTGAATCGGCCATCGCCTTGCGTGATGCGACCGTCCGCACCCTCCATAACATCCTCATCTCCACTCTTGCCAGATGAAGTGTCTGGTCGAATGATGGGGATGGCCTTGGACTTTTTGGGTTGCTTGATTATGTCGGACAAGCTCATGCTAATGTTGCCAAAGATTGACGACCTAAGGTTTGCAGGTGTTTCAGCAGCGCTGCCAGCCGAATCAGACATGTACGAGGCCAACGGAGTGAACTCGGGTGCGTCAGGTCTGAACATAGGCCCCGAAGATGAGAAGCTGAATTCGCTTTGGCCCGGTGTGAATGGAGCAGCATTAACATTAATCTTGCTGCCACCAAATGTGACTGGAGGCGACGCTGGGCTGGGACTGATCGGCTCGAATGTGGTATTGAAGGCTGACACTTCCGGCTGAGGGGCGGCAAAGATGGGCTTACTAGGCGTGAACGTGCTAGCGGGATTGAACTTGAACTCCGAGGATGCAGCTGGGTTGAATTTGAACTCGGAAGCAGATGCAGGGTTGAACTTGAACTCGGAAGAGGTTGAAGCATTGAACTTGAACTCTGGAGCCGCCACGTTCAGCTTCGACATTGAAGCCTTGGACAGGTGCCCGCGGCTGCCCTTTTCAGCACCGGAGGTTGGCTCCGACTCTGCCCATGGGTTGGTGGCGATGGACTGAGTTCTTTCATGAATGTTACTGTTGGCAAATTTCGGAGTGCCCAGAGCACTTGGATTGGCTGAGCCTTCAGAGGTGTCCAGTTTGGCAGACTCTGGAGCGAGTGCGGGGCTGGCACTTTCCCCATCGTATGGGCGCTGAGAAAGGGAATGTCCTCGGCTGTGGGGTTGCGGGTGGTATAAAACCGGCCCGTCTTCATCAGCATATTTGGAAGCACTCAAGCCTGCAAAGGCTGGCTTGGCCTTCTCCGGCTGCTCCTCTTGTGGAGGCGATACAGGGGCCCGCTCTGAATGAGGACTGTAATCATCATGCTCCAATTGACGTTCAATTTGTTCTTCCAAGTGATACTCTGCATCTTCGATTTCCTTCTGCAGGCTGTCGCTTAGGTTGAGGCGATGAGAAGGCTGAGCCGCCTCGGGAGTCTTTGAGGCGCTCTTCTCGCTATCCGCCTGGAACTCTTGCAGTCGTGGGGACTGTCTTGAAACAGACTGCTGGACTTGATGGAATGGCATTTGGTTAGAGAACTGTCGCTGGGGTTGACTTGTGACTGGGGTGGTTTCGTTAGGGAAATAACCATCCTGTGGCAAAGGCGAACCGGGGGAAGTAAATCCACCAAAATTATGTACAGATGGAGAACCACCACGGTGCATACCCTGATAAAGCATCTGTTGAGGAGACCATGGGACAGGAGACTGCTGTTGGGAGCCACCGTAAGGCGACCCGAATGGGTGTTCTCCGCCAGAGAACGAAATCGATTGGCGTGGGTTGTGAAATTTGCCCAGTATATGGCCGTGTCCTGATGCTGTGGATGCGGTGGATCCAACAAACGAGGTCTGTCCCGTTGTGGGACCAGCGCCCGGTAGTAATGGCGGCGAAAAGAGCTTCGATGGCTGCGTACCATGGCTGCTGGCAGCAGATGAAGTTGGGAGCGGAGGCTGGAACGGTAATCCATACTGTGCTGAAGCTTGGCGGCTCAGCGTTGGAGCCGGCGAAGCTGCCGTGATAGGATCTTCATCACCAAGTGATACTCCGAGAGCTCGTAATTTGGCCTCTTGAAGCTCTGCTACGTATGAATCCCAGTGTCGTTTGTCAGGAATGCTGATTCTGTAATCACGGGCGTCTCGTTCAAGACATAATTCAGTGGCATCCGGCCACATGCCTCGGCTTTGGCCCTGGGACACTGCTTCATGTGGCGCACTGTCGGCGTCGAGGTTGAAGCCGGTGACATTGTAACCGAGCTGCTCCCAATCGCGCAGCATCGATATGACATCATGTTCGGTCAATGGTTTAGGGCCCTTTCCCTCCTTTCCGCGATCCTCGTCTAATGGCAAGAGAATGGATATGTTCTTCTTTCCCCAAGGCACTTTAGTCTTCAGTCTCGGAGGCTCGGGGTTTGGAGATGGAATTGGTTTCGGTGCAATATCCTCAAGAGCAACATCGCTCGCCATAGGCAGCGCCGCTGCACGCCAATTCGAGGATGTGCTTGATCGTTTATCGGTGGTATCCACCGGTGGGGTTGGAAGCGGCTTGTCTAGAGTTGGTGGCGGTGTGTCGTGCGAGGCAGCAAAGACATCGTCCTGTGCGACAAGGCCAGCGACAGACTGCTCAGCCGTCTCATAACTCGCCGAGGAAGTCATACTGGTGGGCGCTTTGTATCTGGGAACGTCCCGTGGTCGGATAGTCTCCGCGCTTGGACCTCTAAGATGGCGTGCGTTTCCTTGCCTGCTAGAACGTCGCTCAAGAAAGCTTTTTAAAGTTGGCGTCTTTTGTCCAAATTCGTATTCCTCAAGCTGATCTTCGGCCTCAGAGCTACTCAGTGAAGAGTACCCTTTCTCGTCAGATTTATTACTGTCACTAAGCCACGCTAACCGCTCTATCTCCGTATCTTCTGCTGCGGTATGCTGTCTGATCCAATCTTCGGTCAAGCCTCGAGTCGGTCTGCGAGCTCGATTTGCTAATACACTTGCACTGACAGGAGCGGCGACAGGCTCTGTAGAGGAACGTAGAAAGCTAGGCGGGGGTCGAAGGTGCAGGGAGTGGAAGTCCAATCTCCGGAGAGGCGAGTCTTCGGAAGTATCACTGCCCAAAGTCCCACGATGCGGGAGCGCAGGGACTTGGTCGGCCGGTTCCTGATATGGAGAGCCCCAGCTCGTAAAGTAGCGGCTAGATTCCGTACGGGACTCGGAAGGTGGAGTGTTGGAGAGATTGAGGCTGCGACCGTTGATGGTCGGCTGTGGCAGGGGCGGAAGAATAGGAGATGAGCCTCCTTCCGCCGTGGAGCTCGAAGAGAATGCGGGCGAACCAGGCACAGCGTCGCCAGATTCGGGCGTCGCGGGTCTGAAGTCTATCGAAGCAACGGGAGCCGCGCGCGACGAAGACGGTGAAGACGAGAGCGAAATATTTGCTAGATTGGAGAGACGGTGTTAACCATCGAGCACCTTATGGATTCGACGGATCGGAAGAGCACACCTGGGGTTGTGAGACGAGCGCAAACGATGTCGATGTCGTCTGCAGCTTCGTCTCTGGCAAACGTCTACCTGTGTCGATGGGGAGTATCGACTGGTGTCTGGAAGGCGGTGATCTGCAATATCCTGACGCGACGTGAGGAAAAGTTGGCGAGCACAGATCTAAAGAAATGACATTGTTGAACGCGACACGGGAGAAGTAGACATTCGCTCGAGTCGAGAGCACACGGTGATGGCGCGCA
Source organism: Pseudogymnoascus sp. VKM F-4281 (FW-2241) (assembly GCA_000750745.1). NCBI lineage: Eukaryota > Fungi > Ascomycota > Leotiomycetes > Thelebolales > Thelebolaceae > Pseudogymnoascus > Pseudogymnoascus sp. VKM F-4281 (FW-2241). The sequence goes on from JPJV01002403.1 coordinate 18,944, forward strand.
AAGCAAGTGCCCGAATGCGATGATGAATGATATGGGAGAGAAATGATGGTGGCGGCGACGGTTGATGGTGAGGATGAGGACGGTTTCTATCTCTCAAGATTATTATTCGAGAGGTTACCGAATTGAGCGTGTCCCCATTACTTTACGTGTGACTGGCAGGATAGACGGATGTCCCTTGAGAGTTCAGGGGTACATTGAAGATTTTGCGGAATGTAATTGGCTGCGGGCCGTGCCTATTGGGTCCACGTTTGCTGGGAAAGGCCAGGGTAGACCCGCATGTTAAATGAGTCTCGAAATGAAGGTAAAATGCAGAAATATAAGCTGGATTTAACTACGATTTATGGCTGATTCTTTGGATTATAATCGATGAGGTGTTCAAGATAGTACGCACTGTAACAGCGAGTAGAAAAATGTTTCATTGACGTGTCCGAGTCGCATGAGTCCCTGGACCCTGAGGTACCTGTCGCTGCGGAATGTGGGGAAAGGGTCCAGTGTTGGACCCGCGTCGCGTCGCGTCATTATGGTTAGATTAGGGATCCAGCATTTGGGGGGTAAACACAGAAAACACAGAAAACAAAGGTCCTTGATATTGCAGAACATTGCACGGATGCAGCCTGGCGATATTCCAAAACAGCGTATTTATGTATGCGAGATCTCGCCAACTGGCGCCCTCTATCTAGATATAGTAATTGTACAAAACGTGGCTCTATGATGTCCCTTCTGACCCGCCTCATCTATCACTTAACACTCCAATGAGAATTTGGGGGAGCGGTCAGCGTTCCATGCTCCCCAGTGAGTCTCATCAGCAACCGATCCGTCCTCGCCCACGCTCTTTGGCTTCCATGGCTCATCGAAGGCCTCGAAGTAGAAGACGTTGACGCCCCATGCGGTGATGCCGCAGATGGCCTTCTTCCAGTAGTTCTTTGCGCCCGAAATACTGGGAACAGCATTTTGGTACTTGGATCCATCGGTAGGCCATCCTATGTTGTGTTAGATATGTCGCAAACTAATATAGCTGTTAATCATCACTCACCAGTCTCGCCAACCCAGAGCTCAATTCCGTTGTCAACCTTGCCGGAGACTTGCTGGATGTGTCCGAATGCCTGCATCATGTCGTCAAAGAAGCTGGCAGTGGCGTTTGCGTCGGTCTGTCCTTGCCAGTATGAGAAGCCGTTGGTGAGCAGGATATCAACACCGCCGGTGATCAGGGCATCGGCAGTTCCGTCCTGGTATTTGTTCCAGCTGTCGGCGGTCCCGATTTTGAAGCCAGGAACGGCCTTCTTGATCTTGTTGATTCTCTGCAAGAGCTCGGGGCCGGTGAAGTTACCGCGGTAGAGCGTCTCGGATCCAACGGTGATGGCGTAGACCTGGTCCTTGTATTTAGGAGTGTGCTTGACGAGGGCGGCCTGGTCATCCGCTAGGGACTCATCGTAATCGGGCCTGGATCCGTTAGTTAAAGTGAAGGCTCATGGATGATTGTCAGTAGCATACCAGACACCCAGAATGACCTTGAACCCAGCAGCTTTGGCGGCAGGGAGAATCTCCTTGGCAGTGTTGCAGGAGGAAGCCGAGTAAGTGCGGACAATCTTGCTGCTTTCAACGCCGCCGATGGTCTTGAAGTCAGCCGCCCAGTCCTCTTCGAACTTGCAGCTGCCGTCGGCCTTCTTGTCACCGAGGGCGAAGCCCAGGCTGCCTGCGGCAGAGACGACCGCTGGAGCGGCGGCCAGAGCCAGAGGAATGATCGTGGAGAAACGCATTGTCAATTGAAATGAATGTGAGCTCAGTCAGTGAGCACGAAGCGATGAAATCGAAAAGGACAGGCTCTTCACGCTGCGTAAAGAGTGACAGCGATGAAGTTGAAAGTTGTGGTGTTGATTCCTCAGAGATGCGAGGACGTCGTCTCGTTTCGCGTTTGGTCGCTAAGGGTCGAAAGGGTCGAAAGGGGAAGTGGGTGGAGCTGCCTATTTTTAGATTTTAGTGAGCAACACCAGAGCTTCACGGGGTTGAACATCACGCCTTTCTAATCGTACATTTTCTTATATATCTATAAGCATATCTATGTATACTATTGGAATATTAATACATACTTGCAGAAATTCGATATCGGATTGCGTGGTGGTTTTGCTCCCGTTGTATTCGAATATTTGTGTGTTCACATGTTTCACGTGCCAACGACAGCATATTCACATATTTAGGATCCCAATTGTCATAGATACAGTTATATACTATTTAAATATATACAGATTCATATCCTCATGCTTCCACTGCGGTTCCAGATCCCCTTGCGTACATGCGAAATTGTACAAATATGAAGCCGTCTTCAACAATAGTACCCAACGATCCAATCAGCCATGGAAGGTTGGTCATCACATAGTCTCTTTCAAGAGAATGGAGTAGGATGCTAACCCCATATGTAATATTTCCCATAAGAGATAGAACAAAGAAGAGGAGAGACAAGCCTGGACAGATCAGAAACTAAACATAAAAATTTGAGGGAAATGCTTACCCTCACACGACTTATCCCTATAATTCTTCAATATTTGGGGGATTCGGGCCCTGGAACGTTAGCATACTTGCAGTTTGACTTCAAAGGTTGAGCTCACCCAAGATAACACAACGCGCTGAGGTATCCTAAAACACTGGCTCCCACGGCCACCTGGTCTTTACCGGGAGCGTCGCCAGAGTGCTTCGGCGTAGGCCTCCATACCCCAGACTGCCACGCAATGGCCCATCCTGCTGTTCCAACTAGGATGACCATGAGGATGCTCCAGGTGTTCCGCTTCCACGAACTTCCACCTACAGAGTCGTCGTCCTCCAGGATCTTGACCAGCGACTCCCGCCTGGCCCCAGACGAGTGACTGAGGTGGGTTGAACTACGACGACGGGCACCGGAGAACTCCATCGACTCGTTGCTGCGTTCTCTCGCAAGCAACGGAGCCTCCTCGGACGGGGGCGATGCTGCTGCCTCAATGGATGCCTCTCGTTGAGCATTGAGGTGGTTGTAAAACAAACACTGGCTGATGAGCACAAAGTCTGCAAAGCAAAAGTATACTGCAAGTGCAGTGACTGTTGGGACTAGGCCGGCCCATATTGCCCCTGACATTATTAGCTTGGGACACTTGAATTAGGATAAGCTGACCAGACATCACGAGGTCTGGAAGCAACGTCCGAAAGCAACTTACCTGCTAGATTCGTGATATCTCCCAGCAGCCAGACCGTCAGAAAAGCCAGCGAAATGCCATCTGCACTGCCGGTTGTGTAGTTGAGGATCAACTGTGGCACCTGTGTCTAGTATTAGTATTTCTATTCGATAACGAGCAAATGACATGAGCTCACCAGCAGGAAAATCCAAGTTGCCAAACTGATGCTGCCAAACACGCCCGACAAAGCCTCATTCCAAGACAAGGCCTTGGAGAGAGCAACGAGGGCAAAGACTGTCGTCGTGGCCATTGCTGCCGGCTATGATGTGTCGTCTTTGTTTTGCGATCTTGATAAGGAAGATTCCACGATCTTGATAAGGCGGCCAGGGCAGATAGTCACTTGATTGGCTCGTCAGGAGACCAAGTGAGGTCAGGGAACACCATTGTCACGAGACATGGCCGCAATTCTAGTTGGTGCTTATATAAGCAATTACCGAAACCGAAACTGGCGAGAAGAGGCACGTTTTCCATCAGGATACGGTATTTAATGCTGACTTTACAACGTCTGTGATCGTATTTACTATTGGGGTTACTCCGAGAGAAAGGTCGTTTGTTGAATTACATTAGGTGGAAGGTTTTTTAGTGAGATTAAGCAAGGCCCGTATAGAAAGTATTCACTGCCGCAGTCCTCTTGAATTGAGTTTGAAGTTTTCGAGCGGGATTGAGGCCTCGGATCAACATCAAAGTCACGGTAAAAGTTCATATGGCTCTGCAAAGTTTCTCTGCTCCTGCAATTAGTCCTCTCGGCCTGGAGATTGCCTTTACCTATCGCCAAGTCTGAAATTATCGCCGTCGTCCATGCCGTCGCCCATGCCGACGGCGATAATTTCAGACTTGGCGATACGCGTGGCTTTCTACCGTCGGCGATCCACACACTATGCCTGTTATTGCACTCGATAAGCCGTGTCTCTCCAAGTTGGTCTCTGTGAGCCTTGCTTATCTCCCAAATCCAATCTCACGTTACATTACTTGCAGTGTTTGGCAACGACTAACCAATGTTACTCGAGGAACAAAAATGCCTCGTGCATTCTACCCCGGCCCATACCCTGGCCATGTGCAGGGCTAATACGGAGTTAGTGGCGCCGTCAAGTCGAGCCAAGCCACCACCAGCAGCATGGTAAAGTCACTCCAGCCTATAGGACTCCTCAACGGCGTCCAGGGTGTATGGGGGTGGAGGATGTCAGAGCTTTTTTGGTGCAAGCCATAGCCTTTTCCGCCGAGGTCACAGCGTTGTACTTTGGACGTACGTGGGGGAGTTGGCATTCAGAAGATGGCCGTTCCGGAGGGGTGAAGGATAAGGTTGCCAATGCGAAATACTATGAAGTGAGGGGTTGATGATGTCGGGAAAGGAAAACCTGCACGTGGCTACCATGCCGAATTCCGATCGGCAAGGGGAAAAGAAGGAAGATGCGACTAGAGACTAGAGAAAAACCGAAGATGCCGAGGGAATAGATGTGGATTGGGGCAGTGGCGACCCTGATTCGGGAAATCATGTTCTGAACTGTACACCTTGTACGCTGGCGTTGAAATCTGAACGCGGGCCCTGGATTTATTCCGCTACTGAGCGCCGGGTCGGCCGTAAAGTGACATTGGCACCTTCCTCATTTACGCCGCGAGCAGCGTTCAGCTGCTGCAGGCCAAGAAGAAAGGGAACAGCGGCCGAGTCAGACCAGCCGCGAACAGCGCCGACGAGAGTTTACAAAGTTAAATGACAATCTCCAATCCCGGGTTAGTGGAATGGCGAGGAAAGGGTTTCTGGTGGTGACCGACACAGTACCAAGTCCGAGACGAGACACAAGGGCGTGGGGGTGATATTTCTTGGCGTGTGCGTGGGATTTGCTGTGATTTGCTTAGAGACCGAAGTTGGGTGGGGTTTGCGCTCGCGTGGTGTGATATACGTACCGGTTAAGTTGCTCGTTCAACTCTTTCCAACTACCATAGTGCTGAACTACCATTAGTGTTGTACGTCATGCGGCATCCCAGCGCCGTTGACGTCATGGATGTCCCCACCCACCC
>JPJV01002404.1:0-10184 GCA_000750745.1 Pseudogymnoascus sp. VKM F-4281 (FW-2241)
TGGTGTATAGTCTTAAACTTATCGATCTATGGAATAAGTGGCCCGCTCGGTGATATGGCCCGCTCGGTGATGAACCACGTTATATGCGCCATAATTACCGCCCCTTTTTATCCTCTTCCTCTTCCTCCTCAATACTTTGTTTGCTCCGGATCCTCTCCAACTCCTTCTCCTCCTCAATCCTTTTGGATCTGACCCTCCGCAACGACAATGGCAGATCGGCATTGGCCAACTTCGCGCTAATTTGCTCGCCACCCTCAATATTGGCGCTGCTGCCTAGCCTCGTGTTCCTTCTCTTCCTCACGGCGGGCTCTAATTTCTCGGCCACTTTATCCGCCATCTCGGCTTCCTGGGATTGTTCGCTTCGACGTCGTTGTGGAGCTTGGCTGGGTTCAGTCTCTTGCCGGCCGCGTTTTTCTTCCAGAATTAGTGATTCACGCTCCTCGGCTTGCTCGCCTTCTCTCAATTTCTTGATATAATCGTCGTAAGATGGCCTGGTCAAGAGTCCACTCCGGAACTCATTTGCACCAACCAAGAGCTTAGTTAGATCAACCAGTTCCTCTAAATACTCAATGACCTCAATCTGCCCAGCTGATGCCGCATTCCAAGACAGAAATTTCTGGCGCAACATCCGGCGCACCATGAGCTTCTCCATCTTCGATCGTTCCATATTGTCGTCCTTGCCAAGAATTGAGGGTTCATTATCCAATACAAGCTCTCGTACACGATTTACAACCCGAAGGTGTGCCAATCGTGCCGAAGGCAGAAACTGAGGAAGTGGTAGTTTGGTTGTAAGCGCTTCATGAACGGCGAATAAAATCAAGGTAATGCTGCCAGCTAGGTTTCTTCGATAGGCGTAAATCTCCTCGTTGAGTTCTTCAAGAACACCGGAGCCATACTCATTTCGTAGCTGGAGTATGTTATCCATTCTTTCTATGATGCGATGGAGGACGTAAAGAACCTCCTGATAAACTAGGCTAAGCCCAGCGAAAGAACCTTTCAGTCGAGGCTCCTGGTTGCAGAATGGAAGAAAAGTAGCAGCTGCTCCGAGTGCGTCCTCGGCTTTACCCATGGCGACCTCAAACCTTTCTATGACTTCTGGAGATCGTGCATCCGTGTTCTTTCCGCTCTCTACGCCATACGCAAGGCATGCCTCCATCTCGGAAATCTTCTGAATTGCTGCGGCAAGGGATTCGACTAGTCGATCCCTAGCTCGAACGGGCAGTACAACAAATTCGATGAATATAGCCACAGTTCCACCAATCAGGAAAGCAATAAGACGCTTCAAAAAATTGTCTACTGCACCTCCTGACAAAGTGTTGTCGACGGTTGCTAGAGCGACAATACACATCGAGATGATGCACACCATACCAGCCTTAACGTACGTGGTTCCGAGCTGGACATATGTTGATGGAACAACCCCGATAACCAACATAACAACTGTGATCACACGGTTTCCTCTGGATGCTTCAAATGCAGCCAAGCCCCAGCAACAGCCGATAGTTGTCCCTACAATTCTGAGTAGAAAGACCCAAACACTGGCACCAATCACGACTTCTGTGATCAATACTAATTGAAGGGCCGCCCATAAACCACGATTTAGGTAGTACCATGTATTCCACTCCCCAACGAAAGCAGGCCATGTCACCATGAGGACTGCAATAGTGAGCTTTATTGCGTACTCGAAATCATCCGAATTTGCCACCCCATCGACAAAATCATCGAGTATGATCCGTAGACGTGCAAAGCGGCTTTTTTCCTCCTTCTTGGGTTTGGCTTCTTTGGTCGCTGTCGGTGCGGATTGTTTCTTTGTCGGTGCGATTTGGCTGCCGGCCTCGATATCACCATTCTTAACTACTTTTGCTCGCGTCCCATGAGGGCTTTTAACTTCATCCTGGTCTTCGGACTTCCCCTGGCGCTTCTCCTTCCTCCCTTGGTCAGGAAGAGAAAGCATATCATGCTCTCCACCTGTGGTCAACCACTTTCGCCAGTGTATTCTTGGGGCCCACAACCTTCGTTTTTCATGGCGTTCCTGCCTCTTCTCTACCAACTCCCGCGAATGCTTCAACATTTTGCGCATATTGGATGCCGCCTGTCGAAGATTGAGTATGAAGCTCGAGATCAAGAAAATCTCCATCCTAGGCGTCACGTCAACATGCGTGCTGTGTGATTCATAATATGCTGTAGCAGACTCGAGAGCGGCCGAGGCGTTCTTGTCAAAATCGACAATGGAGGCTTTCATAGCGTCAATGTGGATATCTAATTCCTCCAATCGAATTCCCTTTGGGGGGAATGCACCAGATGGGAGCCTTTTGACATCGTAACAATAGGCTAGGCAGGACGTGATAACTTCCACGCTCTTATCGATATTTTGTTGCAGCGAATGGAGAGGACCTTCAATTCGTTTTAATAGTCGCCTCATGAGCTCCTCATCTGCAGACTTTATTTCTTTCTGCGGCTTCACCATTTCCAAGTCTTCTTTCTCTCTCCTAAGCCTAGCCCTGCTTTTGCTCCTATTGGGCTTCTTCTTCTTCTTCTTCTTCTTCTTCTTCTTCCAAGGCACATGTGAGTCTTCTTTGTCGCTAAACTGCTGCTCGTGACCTGACTCACCGCCAGTCTCAGAGTCTTGATCAATCGACGATCGTCTGCTCCTACTTATGCTTCCCGTGGGAGTTTTGGCATCTTTAACTCCATCATCGAAAACTTTAGAGTCGTCTCTGTCGCCCAGTAACGCATATTTGCTTTCACATGCCCCGATTAATGATATTGTATTTGCAACGAGCTTCTTCATCGAGGTATCGCTGACCGGTTTTAAATCCCGTGGCGGCAGAACAGCAAATGCTAGTTCGAACATGCATTCTTGTTGTGCAGATTTGCAGCTCTCCAGCTTAGCACGCAGTTTCGCTTTCTGATCGGTTAATGATTTCAGCTCGACAACTGCCGGAACAACAGGTTTTGGAACTTCTGGAGTAGAGGGTTCTTCTCCAGAATGATCTTCTTCAGTTGTCTTCGCGGAGTCTTTGGGTTCTTGCGCTGACACCTTTGAGCGTAGAGACTTGACTGCTTTGATTAGCCTATGGAACAATGACCCCTTTGGCGGTTCTGGCTCCGGATTGCTCTTCTCAGATTCTCCACCAAAAGTGTTCCCAGCTTGTTTCCCAATCGTCTCATTATTAGGATCGAGGATGGCAACAAAGTAGTTGTTGGCATCCCTCAAAGTGTTCACGGTCTGGCTTAGAGTTTCAATGGTAGTAATGCCTAAAAAGCTACTACTGAACTCTGGGAAAACAGTGACATTGACAATAAGCAAAATACCCACTGCCGTGAAAATCGGATAGATTATAGAAGTGACCAATTTAATAGAAACAGCGGTCGCAGGGTTTGTCAAAGTGACGACAACGACGATGAGCATCAGTAGTACACCTAGAAACAGCCGTGGGGTATGGGACCTCAGAAATCCATGAAACAAAACCGCCAATGAGAGAAAAATACCCTTAATGGTGTAAGCTGCTGGTGAATTGTAATCGTATACCAAAGACGATAGGTATATTCCCAATATTGACCAAGCAGCCCCAAACAGCGTTCCAATGATAGTTAGGATCAATGCTTCGGCCATCATGCCAAAGCGCCTCCCTGGGTGGCCAAAGACGGTGGTAATAACCGCTAGATATGTAGCCTTCCCATAGACAGCAATAACGGCAGGTATAAGGGCTATTATTATCGCAATTGTCGAGGCGATGGTGTTTTTGAGCATTCTTTGCCAGAGATTGCCCGTTTGCATGTTGTCCCATATTGCCGAAGCATGTTTCGCGAACCATTCCTCCGCTTTATCCAGCGAAGTTGGCTTCTTTTCAGTGGACTCATCGGGCTCTGCCGCGGTCGTATTCGAGTTTGAGTGTTGGATTGGCCTTGGGCTTCCTCGCGGAGACGCCTCGGGCGAGGATGGTCGAGCGGCCATCGTCAACACTTTGCGCCACGAGAGGTAGGTACTCCAAAGTTTTTGTTATATTCAACGTATTGGTAATAGTCTCGCTGGTAAGTCGGATGGACTTAATGCACGCTCAATATCGAGAGCTGGAAGAGTCGTTAAATTTTCGAGCCAGGTGGTTGCCATCGTCCTCGCTGTGTCGCTGGGTCACTGGTGAACTGAGTTATCCTCACATGCATTCCAACTGCAGCGCATCAATGCGCCATCGCTGGTCGAATATTTTCGTCTGGGATAGTAAAAATAAAATAATTGCTCGGTTTCGTCATGTAACATGGGTGTTTGGTTACTCAAGTAGCCTCGGCGTCGCCCTTGCTCGACAAACGCCGCCCTTGTAGCATTTTAGCGGCGAACCGCGCCTCGCCCCGCGTTGCTCCTTATCGAAGTTACCCCACCACCTGTGACGACGACAATCTAGGCTACCGCGAATCCAACCACTTCATTCTTGTGCGACAACTGTTCCTGAAAAGCGCAACGACACTTTATTTGATATGGCTCCTACTAATTCCTTTATGGTTTGCGGCCTCTAACCTTTTGATCTGGTTTGCGATGCTGACAAGTTGAACAGCCTAAGCTGAAGGTACAGCTGAAGCTGTCCATTGCGCGCCTTCGCATGGCGCAGCAAAAGGATGAAGCCGTATCTAAACAGTCGCGGCGCTCAATGGCCCAGTTATTAGAAGCCGGCAAAATCGAAAGTGCGCGTATCCGCGTCGAAGGCATCATTCGATCCGACATCACTTGCGAACTCTACGAGATACTGGAACTATACTGCGAGCTCCTCCTTGCCCGTGTTGGTATGATGGAAGGCGCCACTTGCGACGTGGGTTTGGAAGAAGCAGTCAAGAGCATCATGTATGCAGCTCCAAAGATAGACATCAAGGAGATACACGTGGTCCGGGCGCTACTGGCGGACAAATATGGGAAAGAGTTTGCTCTGGACGCGGCGGAGAACACGGACAATAAGGTGGCCGAGAAGGTCGTCAAGAAGCTAAGGATAGAGCCGCCATCTGAGGCTCTTGTTAACGGATACCTGGAAGAAATAGCTAGCACGTATGGTGTTGACTGGCCGAAAGCAGAGCCCGGAACGCCCCCAAAGTACACCGACGACGAGGACCAAGATCCCTCAAGCGGCGGCAAAGCAGAAAAGACCCTGGAGGAGCCAATACCGGCAAGCAGCAGGGTGGAAGAAGAGAGGGACGAACTGGCGAAGGCTACTCCACCGAGAGATTTTGGACCAAGCAGCCCATTAAGGGTCAACCCACCTAGCCCAAGCACTGACAACTTACACCCTCGAGTCAAAGGCACCCTCAACTTGAAGCCGACAAAGAAGATGGCAGATGCAAACGTGACGAATAAGCCTGACCTAAAGAGCAAGGGCCCTGTCGGTGGCACTATTCCCGAAATAGATGAACTGGCGGCGCGGTTTGCAGCGTTAAAAAAGTGAGAGTAGATTGGGACAGCAAGGTGTCTGGTGTTTGTGTGGTGCTGTCCCTTAGCAGCTTGAGTTACACGAAGGCGTCTTTGTATTTTATGGGTGTGCTCTTCAGCGGGGGATCTTTGCAATCGGACGAGGCTAAATGAAGGGAGGGGCTATCAAGCTATCAAACCACGGGTTGGTTTCTGCGCATGAGTTAAGGCGGCCAGCTCTTGCCATCAACCTGGACGAAATTATGCGAGTCTACATAGCGCTGAAATTCATATATATTACTTGCAAAGATCGATTTATTTCAGCCTCAGGTGCTGTATAAATCCTCGGTCTTCTTAATTTTATGGACGGCGTCAGTAGTCGAGTAATTGTGACAGGTTTGCTGAAAGATATGCTGAAGAAAGTGATGTCTCCAGTGAGTGGGGCAAAACAAACATGACGTTGGGGCTAAGCACGAGTGGAGTGGAAGCGGAGCGGATATATGTGTATCCCGCGATAAGTAATTGTGGGATGTGGGATCTGGCAGCCTCGCGAGATAGCAAAGGAAGCTCGAAAGGACGCCGACAACAATTATACTATTTTACTTACAAGCCAGTGCAAGAATCACGATTCTGCACATATGTCGTCTATATAATACGCCCATGCTATGTATTTATATTTGAATTGCTAAAAAGCACCTAACTCTGTCAACTTCGCAGCCTCGCCGCGTCACAAGGCAGAGGTAGTCTACGATTCACCTGCATATTCACATTCAAATCAAAACATTGAGAACCTGATCGGTCACCTCAAATGATATACCGACTTGTCGATATCCGCTATGGAGCAAACGTTTGCAGAAGCTCCTAAGCCAGGGCAAATGCACACTGCCGATGGACCAGAAGGACTCAACTCCTCCCAATTTCCTGAATGCGCTCCTGCGCGAAGCAAAGCAGAAATCGAAGTATACATGGATTTGCTTCGGAATGAGGGAGGAAACACAACACCTGGAGAATCTGTCGATAGAGTGATGGAGCTACCCCAAGATCGCGCAAACTCTCTACGCTTTCAACTGCCGTCATTGCCAGATGACCAGTTCCCCGCTCAGACACAACAAGCGCGGTTATTCGACGACCCAAGGCGGCACAAGTTGTTTGGCGAGTACAACGAAGTTATCCGTCAAGATCCAGATGCCCACCTCGCCCGGCTGGGAGAATTGGCACACTATGTCTTTGACAATGGCAGGCCGGCTCGGGTGTGGACTGCTGGTGGAGTAGGGTCAGCACAAGTTGGCCTGGATCCTTCCACGATCTCAATCCATGGGAGGTGCAACTGCACATATGATGAGGCGGATATACTTTTGCTTACGGAGTCTGAGCACGCGGCGTGGTCACGGGCTAATAACCCACCCAAGCTCGTCGTAATTCGGGACCCAGAATTTTCTCAACGTCGGCCTGCGAAATCTACAGAGTCCTGGCTGAGAGAGCAGGAAAAACGAACACACAAAAAATGGGTTGATGTGCAGCGCTTGGATCGGAAGTGTGATAATGGCGCCGCGGAAAACATACCTCTGCGAGATGCCATCCAACAGTGGCGCACTTCACAAGACAGTGATGCCATATCCCTTGAAACGCCGCCGATGAACCTCTTGAACATATCCGACAAGACTGTGGGTCATTGGCCTGAAGGGCTCGCAAAAGATTATCAGCTACTATTCGAGGCTATAGATGAGTGCGAGGGCATGATATACAGGTCACTAGACGAGCGTTTACTCCCGCTTTCAGAGCAGGATCGTGGAATTGGCAAGACCACTTTGATGTTGTTTTCACACAGTGACATCCAGAAGTGTACTCAGTTTCGCATTCTCGCACACAGGGGAGCTTGCTCTTCCTGGCATATCGACAATGCAGGAGTCTATACCTTTATCATCCTCGAAGGCAATATTGACAGTCTCGACGAGGAAGCCGAAGATGTTGTCAAGTACTGGCCGGTTTACCCAACGCACCACATGAGCGCTGAAGACGAGCACGCAGCTCGATTGGGATTTTCCAAAGAAGGAATCAACTGGAGGCCCAAACCAGATACCAAGATTCCTGTTATTGCTCTTACACGAGGCGATATGTTAATACAGCCACCCGGGACGATACATGCACCGATTACGTTGACAAACTGCTTCTTCCTTGGCGGCATGGCATGGCGCAAGAACACCTTGCCGCAAACGCTAAATGTTTGGTATTATCTCATGAAGAATGAGATATGTACGAATGAGCCGCTCCCAAGGCAAAGCCAGGCCATTTTGGACTTCATTAGGGTTGCTGTCCATGATGCGCCTGAAGAGCACGGGTACCGCAAAGATGAACTGGCCGAATTCGATAAGATTTGTAATGACATATCCGGCATGGTATCTCGATGCGGCTGTACGAAACGATGCTCGCTGAGCACCAAATGCTCATGCCTAATGCAAGCACTAAAGTGCGGCAACCGCTGCCATAAAAACAGTGCCGATAAAACCAGTGCTCTTGATCCTTCAACCTGTACCACGGCAAATATGTTATCGCCTTCATCATTGTCGGAGGGAAAGAAATATGCAAAGAGAAGCCGGTTGAGAGGCGATGAAGACTCGGATTATACGTCAAATAGTACTCCCGCTGCAAAGATTAAAAGAAAGAAGAGGGCCGTTGAGACACTCCAAGCGAAATCGTTAAATGCTACGCTGGATGCTACATTGATGCTGCCAGGTGAGCATCTGAATGGCTCTCCGGTGGTAGCAGGTTCCAAGTTTACGTCAATGGACACCCGCTTTGGCAAAACTAAAGGAGAGAAAGCAGTTGAAGCACCAGAGGTGAAAGCACTGGATGCAACAGCGCTGTTACCGAATGTGAGCGCGAATAGCTCTTCTCTTGTAGCAGACTCGGCTGAGTTGAAGCGTCCCGAGATCTGCCCTGAGTCGTCTACTGGTGGCACCTGTGAGTACGATACTCAGGTCCGTAACAACCGCTTGGTTTGCAAGCATTGTAGCTCCGTCGTAGAATTAGATGGCGAGTCTATCGAGCTTCCACGATCAAGGGCAGGTAAGAAATATGCTGGGATTAATGAAAACGGCGATACAAGATTACCCAGCATCGAGAAAGGAGCGCCACACGAAAAGAAATGTGAACATTGCCCCAAGACTGGCATTGCCGTGTGCTCGGCTTGTAGGCAACGATTGCGAAGAGCACAGCATAAGAAAGAAGCTAACAATGAAGCTGCAACACCGGCCACTGTGTTGCCGAGCATTGAGAAGGGAGCATCATACCAAAGGACATGTGGCCACTGTCGCAGGTTTGGCATTCTTGTGGACAGGAGGGGGCCAGACGGCCCTGGCACCTTGTGCACAACTTGTGGGAAAAAATATTCGAAAGAAAACCCACTAGTGAAAACAAATAACAAGCGTGAGGCACCAGCCGAGATGGGCGTCTTTGATAAAGCCAAGGCCACCAGCGACACTGTTCTGGACGCAAACCGGAATACCCCATCTAAACATGTCAAGAGTGAAACACCCGAGGCGCCGAGGAGTCGATCCCATACTCCGAAAGAAGGCTACTGCCAAACGTGTCAGGCGACTGTCTTGTCCTTCAGGTGGTACAACCATGAGGGTGCTAGCGGCAAAGGGAGACGATGCGGGAAATGCTATCAATCCAACTATGGAAAGATTCAGAGGGAAAGGAGGAGGAGTCTTGCTGTCGTTGAAAACGCGCCACCATCACCTGCAAAGGAAAACGAAACGATTGTCCTCACAGGTCTCAAGATGCGATTTTCTCCTTCTGCTCTCTCAGTTGCCAAATCACATAATGCAGATGGAATGGACAAAGACACAGCGCCACCAATCCAGTTGCAAAGCGGCATTCTACCACCCCCGTTTGGCGCCTCGCCTGGTCTCCTTCAAGATGAAGGCGCCATATATGCCCCTAAGACCAATTTGCGAACAACTACGAAACCACCAATTGCCGCCGAACCGCAGGAGTCGACGCAACAAGAGCTGGCCATGGAATTCCCACTGCAACATACCGATCCAGAGGTCCTTATTGATCTCCAAAGCGTCGTATCACAGGAGGCTTCACCAGAACAGTCAATTGAGCACAAATCGGAAGCGAACGGCCTTCTGATCCCGAAGCTTGATCCTCAAACACGCCCCGCCTTGACCGAAGATAACGCCGATGTGCCCCTCAAACCCCTTAATACCCACACCGAACCCGAGGCAGTCCCCGAACCGCCCGTCACAAACAGATCTACCACCCCGGAGTCACTCGAACACAATCCACCCATATCCTCTCCTCTGACGGCGATTAGTGATGGATTCTCTGATCGCGAGGATGCGTGGATCTCTTCTTCATAGTGGCCTAGGCGCAATGGCTGAATCGAACTATAGTTTTCTTCTAGATGGATCATTTTATTTTTACGTTTTAGCGGATACCCTTGGCGATAGATGATTCTATCGCTATTTTGAGATTATGGGTGGTTGGCAATGGGGGTTCTGGGGTCTGGAATGCTGAGGTATTTTGCGTTGGCTTAGCGGAGGAATGAACTGCTATAATAAGTGAGATACTATAGATGGCTAGGCGTTGATTTTGGCTCTGGCCAACTTTGCTCCCCCGCTACAGTTTTCTTTCTGGCAAGGGCTTCGTTTGCAGAAATACACGATTGGTTGGCATTCACTTCTTCCCAAATGGCACATTGATAATAAACTTGTCAAAAATGAGAATATGTAACGTACATGATAAGTGAGCTGGCCAGATAAGTGAGCTGGCCACCCAACCGCGA
>JPJV01002405.1:0-19629 GCA_000750745.1 Pseudogymnoascus sp. VKM F-4281 (FW-2241)
CTTGTCCCCCTTTCCGCGCCGCCCCGGATGCACCCCCACCAAGCATAATGGCTACCTTTCCCACTGGTATCACATTAACAATCTCCTCCGCCTTCAAGCCCTTTATGAGCTCGACTTCCTTTGGCCACATCTTTTCCACATCATTGCTGCTTTCATCCACATACGCTTTCACAAGAGAATCCACACCCCACTTCGACAGGATCTCCTTCACCGCCTTGCCCTTCTTCATGGGACCCGGTTGCAACTTGACCTTATACTTATACTTCCCCATTGCCGTCCAGGGTGCACACACAGGAATGACATCCAAGATGACATCGCCAGGAAGCGGCGTGCCGACTAGCGAATCGAGGGACATGGCTTTCTCGGCCTCATCGGCCTCTTCATCGACAATGTCATCGCCAGCTTCCATCATTGCCTTACGTGCTTCCTCATGCTTAGCTATCTCTTGCTGGGTGCGCTCGTGCTGGGCCTTCCGCCGCTGTTCATTGAACTCCCGTTCGGCCTCCAAAGCCCTCTTGGCTTCAGCTTCTGCCTCTGCCTTCTTGGCACCTGCAGTGGCACCCGTAAGAGTCTGTGCTGCGAGTTTGTCTTCTAGATCTTGGTGCTTGTATTTCTGAGAGGCCTTCTTGAGCTTGTTGCGCTTGCCTCGAGGCAGGGGGGTTTGGGCTTTCTGCTTTGTGGATGTTGAAGATGGTATAGCCACACCTTCTTCCGATGAAGACTCTGCACCAATCTCTGACTTCAGATCATCGACTTCTACTAAAGATGACGGGTCTTTCGCTCCCTTGGTATCGACATTGGTAGTTGTTGGTGCCTTTCCGTCATCAACAACTAGGTCTTGCAAGTCAGTTAAAGTTGTTTCATCCACATCTGGCTCAGATTGTGACACTTTGGGACCAGGCTGGCTTCCAGTGAACTGTAGCGGATTTTGCCTGGATTCGGTGGCAGATTTTCCATTGATTTCCTCACTTTGTTCATCGTCGTCGTCGGACGCATTGCGCTGGTTATCTTCATCATCACTATTAGGCTGTGCTGGATACTCAGCACCCTTGGGCCCTTTAGCACTTGTACCAATCACGCTTTCGCCGCCTTGAACTCGATGCTTCATGTGGTTCGCCTTACTTTCATCGCTTACGTGGAACATTACCCCAAATCCTAGAAGAAGTGGGGCCGGAGGCAAGAAGTTCTTCTTGCCTCGCACTTGAAAGCTTCCAGGTTTTAAATAATCTCCAGTCGGCGCTAATTTGGAGACTTGATCCGCATTGGCCCACCAGGCAGGCATGCCAGCCTTCGATTCCCAAGCAGAAGATGACGATACGGCAAGTATGCCGGCTTGTGATAATGTTGATGGCGGTATAGGAGAATCAATTCTTGCGTCTTGATTTCGAATGAAAACACTGGCGGCACCATCCAAGTCTGCGTGAACATATACGTCACCCTTCCGGAGATATCGTTTGTAGAGAATCTCGTTCTGTTGAGCGTCTCGTCCACCTAGAACCAGATAACCATCAGACGAGATAAACCACGTAAATTTCTCAAACCACATGTGCTTTCGCACGGGCCGCAGTATAGCCTTCTCTTGCTTCAACCCTTTCTTCAAGTCCTGCTGGATTTTATGAGACGTGCTCTTCAAAGCTTTGGTTGACGATTCCAGTGTCTTCTTCTCCTTCTCTGCAGCCGAACGGCGTTGTCCATAGTATTCTCGAGCGTTGCTCCACGGGGAGGCACCGAGATTAATATCAATAGTCAAACGCTTGTCTGCTACTTTCTTAGCGGCCTCCTTTGTGGGTACCTCGTCCTCACTGTCAGATACATCGCTACCTGTTTCGTATGCCTCATCATCCAAGTCTTCAACAAAAATTTCCTCGTCTAAGAGTAGCGTGATTGTGTTCTCGTGCAACTTCAAAGGCAGTCTGATGATGCTGGCCACTGGATTCCCTCGCTTCTGTTCGATGTCGATCAGCTTACCTATTTCTATCCAGTCCATCCCTTGTGCGATTAGACCATTGACTGCATCGGTTGCTTCTTGGACTCTCTGCACGTTAGCTTCAATAGCTCCAGCTTTGCGCTCATTTAAAGTTTGAATTTCTTGGAGACCGCCTAGTCGCTTTTTCTGGTCGTCTTTCGCGGCCTGGAGCTTTTTCTTCGCAGTCACTTCTCGTTCATGGAGGCGTGATTCTAGCCTCTGTCCTTCAATAGACGAAAAGAATTCGTCAACGGTGTTGTTGAAGCCCTCAAATGGTACAAATGTACATGATGGATCATCTGAAAACTGTCTCGGCTTAAAAGGGTGAAAGTCCTCATATAGCAGGGCCTGTTGTTCAGTGTCCTCATCCCCGGAAGCTATCTTGTCGGTTCTGTCTTGTTTCTTTGCAATTATATATCCAGTCGTGACATCCGAACCTGTAATTTCCTTCACGACACGATCTGCCTCTTCCAATGACCGCAAAAGGTGGTCGAGCAGAGTGTCGTTGTTTGCGATATCAGCTGGCTTCAGAGTATGATCGAAATCTGTGACTCTCATGGAATGGTCCACGAGCAACGGCGGGAATTCTGTTATCGATACCGCCAGCGCTCTCCTCAGCGAATCAATGCCCTTCTTACCCTGCTTCTTCTGAGCAGGTGCATTCTCGCTTTGCTCTGCAGCCTTCCGTAATGCGGCTTGTAGTCTGTCTTTAGTCAGAGGCGGGATGCCGAGATAGTTTTGCCTGTTCTCTAGCGAATATTTAAGTCCTATACGTTGTTCTTCCTGTCCTTCTCCCGGAGGCACTGTTCTCAGCAACGTCAAGATATTCAATTCTTCATCGGTGAGGATGATGTTTCCACCAGCATAGAATTCTAAGAATAGTCGGTATTGTCCCTCGCTAAATTGGAACTCGATTATTCTGTCTGTTCCGATCTGTGTGACTGCGGTTACTCGACGAGTTTTGAGAAATTTTCGTAGCTTCGTGACAAAGACTGAAGGTGATGCGGCGGTTGCTCTCGAGAAGCTCGTCAGATGGCATCGGAAGCCGGAATCAATGATCATCTGCTTCTTATCATCTGGCTTCGCAAACCTCAGCAGGAATATTTTCTATGTCAACTGTTAGTAGGATTCTTGGAGTATCTTCTCTGCTACACGTACCGAGGACAAGTCATAGACATTGGCAAGGCGCAAAGTGACCAGGCTGTTCGAGAGCTCATGGGCGATGACCTATGCAATCATTAGCAAGGGCCCATTAGGGCTACACTGCAAACTTACCTTCACATCGAGGGAAGAAAACCGCTGCTTCATTGTCAATGCAGATTAATTAATGTGCATCTATTGACAACTGTTGAGGGCGGGGATGTACTGGTCGTGCTTTGACGTCAGACCCGCACGCAGTTGGACCCCTCCAAAGCTCCAACGCCAAGAAGCTACTTCGGACTTCTCACTCAGCAAAGATACAGTAGATGACCACAAACGCTATTAACAACAAATAAAGACAGCGGTAATATTTCACCATTGGAGAAGTATTGTATTGGATAGATCATTTTATTACTGCCTAGCCTATGGATTGTCCCGGTCGGAACTATGGTATACCACTTATGTACTGTACAACAATACATTTACAAGGCTTCATCGTCCTCCTCTTTCTCTCTTGCGCCGTTGGATATCATGTATAAAGCAAGCCGGTCCCAGATGCAATGGTTATGTAAACGACGCCATGCAAAATGCCACTGAGAATTGGCTTATGTGTCTGTTGAAAGAAAGGAAAATTGGGAACTTTGGAAAGTTACGGAAGGTGTGAACCTTGGGTCGTCGTGCTCCAATGAGCTAGAGTCAAAGCCACGGTGCGCGGCAAAAGACTCGTCAGTAGTCTGCACGTATTGGATGGCCGCCCTGTGTGAGTATGATGCCCTGCGTTAGGTGGCTGGACTGTCAAGAAGTAAGACCTTTGAGCCGTCTTCGAACATTCTTCGTCGGAATAGGCAAATCTTGCTGGCAATGACCTGGAAATCGCAAATTTTGGATGAACGCAGGCCTTGAAGTACTTCCTTCAAACCTTTGATAAATCTCGTCCTGTCTTCTTCCTTGTAGCCTGAGCTATCACCAAGCGATACCAGGATTAACTCATCTATGTTAGCAGCGCATAAAGTTAGTCAAACTAGCAACTCGAAACAAAAGGGGAATCTTGAACAGTGGAGACATCGACCCACGCACCAGGAAGGACAATATCTCGAAAATGTTGGAACTCGCATGACACGTCGTTACAAACACCACCTGCTAGCTCGAACCGGCAAAGCTCTTTGCTATCATCAATGTTGTTGCTATAAGTTAATGACTTGTATCCGCCAGGGACTTGCTTGGTGAATTCAGGGTGGAAACGGTACGCTTTAAAGCGCTTCAAGGGGCTCTCGTATGGCGTGAAGAATGACTTCTGTGCGGGAGCTTTTTCCGAATCATCCTGTGATAGCGTCAGTGCAAGTTACTCAAAGTTTGCAGGAAAACCTCTACTTCATCATTTGATTTACGGGATAATTGTGCCCCTACTGGTTTTGCAGGTTCAGTTGGGCCTTCGGACGGCGCTAAGGACATTTCTTGGTCAGCACTTGGAGCGTCCTGGGTCGATTCAAGAGATTGTGGGCTAAAAGGGGGAGAATTAGCGGCAACAAGCTCGGTGCTTGATGGAGGAGTGGCTTCTGGAGGTTCGTATGTATCAGAATCGCCGTCAGGATTTGACACCAAGTCAAGTGGTTCAGGAACCGAGGCCTTTTCGCCTTGGACGTCAATAATTAAATTGTGGTCAGGCGGACAGGGTTCATCGATTTCCATATCCTTGGAATGCATAGACTCTGCGTCATCGGTAATGCTTTCTTCCATATCAACCTCGTCATCTGTATCCTCTTGGCTGGGCGGATTGGTATCGTCGATATTCAAATCCATTGGAGGTGTATGTAATAGATCCGGAGCTGAAACGCTTAACTGTGAATCCTGGGGTTCCGTCATGTCTCTGTCAGTTGCGTTGGCGTCGCCCTTATCAAACGTAGGCTTGATAGGCAGATCTGCTAAAATAGCTTCAGACAGGCCATCTTCTAAATTAGGCGGTGTTGGTTCCTCGCTTGGAGAATCACGGAGTTGACGTTGGCAAGACTCTTCTTCTTCCGCGGGAGAAAGACTTGGCTCTTTGGAGGCCAGGCCACCCGTTGTTGCCTGTTCTTGAGAAGCTGGCGAATCAGAACTTGGCTGATAATTTGACATTGAAATATCGTCTTGAACTGCCGCGGTTTCCGGGTTGAAGCTGGCTGAAAAGGATGCTGCGTCGACTGACTCCGGAATTACTTGTGAGTCACCTGTTGAGTGAGCTAAGAGATCTTTTTTGAGTAGAAAAGGGGGTAATAATGCCAGCATAATCTGTAGTAGAAAGAAAATAGGAGACAAACCTTCTTGTTCCATAGTTATATCAGCATTTAAGCTTATCAATTGGTCCTTTTGGGCTTCGAGTTGATCGTCGACTTCATGGCCTAGTTTTTCCATTTCTTCCGCAAGTCTGCGCTTTTCTTCCAACCGTTTCTGAACAGCAAGCTCTAGATTCTCCATTTCTTCTCTCAGACCCGCGAGCCTCCTCTGTGATTCCTGAACCTCTGCGTCAACAACAGGAAGATCGGCAGCTATCCTAGCTCGACGCTGACGCCTTTGCTCCGTCTCTTTGTGTTTTAGATCTTCAGCACTGTGCTCTTCGAGAGCCTGAGCTAATGCAAGTTTCTCTTGTTCTTCTTCTACTCTCCGACTAGCATCATCGATGAGACGCTCGATGTGAACCGAAGTATGGATCTTGTTCAATATACTGGCATCCTTTGCTGATTTATTTTCAATCGGTGTAGACGTTTTTTTAATAGGCGTTTGTGATCCACTGGCAACCAGCTTTGCTTTCTTCCGTTGTTCGGCCTCAGCAATCTTTCTTCTCATCTCCTGAATTTCAAATTCTTTCCTCTTGAGGTCTTCAGGGCGGGTAGAAGGTCGTTGTGGACCCTGAATGCTGGGAGGGGTGCTAATAGTCGATAAAGGAGCAGCAAAAGATTTCTTAGGAAGGAAATTGGAAAGTGGGGGAAGATCCCGTAAGCCTGGTCTTAATGGATTTTCCGCCTGAATATCTCGTGAGAAAACATCACCCACTTGGTCATCTATCTCCATTTCGACGGATTCATTATCAGACTCTTCCTCGCTGACGTCAATCACTAGACGTTGATCATTTCTGCTATGACCAAATGGACGTTTGTATGTTGTATTAGTGGTGGCATTGGAATCGAAGTCGGACGCAACAGGACGTTTACGAAGATTAGTATTTTGAACAACCGATGTGTTCTGAGGTATGCTTGGTTGTAACGTGCTGGCTGCACCTGAAAGAAAAAGACCTGGGATTGGAGGCATCGATGTTTGGGGCTCGAAATGTTGTGGTGAGGCCGAGTAAGTTCGAATATGATGAGGTGGCGATGTGGAAGGCATTGAGGTGGAAGGATAGGTGATCTGAGATTGAGGAAATTGGGGTTGTTCAGGCCCAGTCGCTACAGATTGTGTGGTAGACGGAGCAGTTTGTTTTGCGGTGGATTTCTGTGCCCGTGCTTCTCGTGATTTCTGGAGAGCCTCCATTTTTTGCTTCAACAATTTCTCTTTATCCACTTTAGTTGTAGATTGGGAAGTTGCTGTTTTACTTATCAGAGCATTATCGGTCAAGATTCCAGTGGCGGGCGACATTGACTGTGGCAAGTTCAAGAGCTTCTTACTTTTCTCTTCTAGTAATCGAGCGATCCTATCTTTGCGCTCTTCGCCTTTGTTTGATATAGGAATGGTGCTGTTGATGGTCTGTTGAGAAGTACCAGTGTGTTGACTACTGCCATTCGTATGAATAGCCTTTGTGTTGAATTTGGAGTGAATTTGAGGAACGCTATCGGTAATAGAATCGGACACAACACTTGCAACCGCGTGTGGGGTGGAGCCAGCTGTGTGCTGCGCTTGTCCAATTCCACCGTCTAGATTTTTCCTGGAGGAATAAGATGAAGACATGCCAATGTCATCAAAAACACTTCTGATGACCTCCTCATCAATTCCCTCATCGATAAAATTTTCAAAGCGCACCTTTAACGGTATGAGATTCAGCACAGCATTTTGTGCTTGTCGCCTCGCATCTTGGACTGACTTTGTACGGCTGAATGAAGTAGAAATGAGGCTACTGTGGTTGTTTAGCTCTTGATTTCTATTTTCTTCCTGGCGGTTCGAGATCAATTCCCCTGTCTGTTTGCTGAGACCAAAGGCCTGTTTCTCTTGTTCTCGTATGTGGGCTTTGTTTACTGGTATAGCTTGGAGTGGCACTAATTGTGAATTAGAAGATGATACAGCTTTCAGAGGGGAATACAAACAGTCTGGCTGCCGGCTCGCCGCGAAAATTGAAGCAGCAGGACCCGAGGATGGTGGGGAATATGAATCTGAGCTCTGGCGGTGCATATCCCGAGATCGGCCATATGAATCTACAAATTATTTAGCAACATGCATGCAAACGGGAAGTAGCGCAACAGTACCAGTCAACGGGGCAGGCGTTATTTTCTCAAAACTGTTGTGTCTGTTTACTGTTCCATTTGATGGTTGCCCAGAATCCTTTCGATAGTGATTATAGCTCTCCGGTTCGCCTCGAGCTGACCCAGGAATTATTTCCGCATTATCTTCCTCATATTCCCCTTCACTTAGCTCGCCTTCCTCTACGGCTTGTGGACCTGGACGAGTCGCCGACGGTTCAACGAGTCCCTGTGTCATCGGTTTTGACTTCAAATCGAACGGTCCTTGCCCAGAAATGACACCGGTCGCTGAAGACTCGAGGGGATTTTGAGTTCCAGAGGGGTTGGCTTGTCCTGCCCACACTGGTCTCTGGTATAGTGCATTAGGATCCAACCCGGCATATATTGGTAGAGGGGGGGCTCCAAAATTTTGGGGGGTCGGATTGAATGGAGGCCGGGTGTTATATTCAAGCCCAGGGGCAAGTGCGGCTGCATTCTGTTCAAACGCGGACATATTTGCAGACTGGGGTGGTCTGGCGTATGGGTATTCGGCGTTCTGTGGCGTTGGATATTGGAAAGGACCTGCCTGGCCCCTCTGCCCTGGGGCAGGCCCGAAGGAGGGTGGCGGGGGATATCCTGCCATGAGCGCGATATTCGTAGTGTTGCGCTCTTGCAAATACACCCATTCAGTTAGTATAAAACTAAGGGAATATCAGGGCTATTCGTGAAGCTCAATGACCCTCGATATCATGTTAGCAGGTCAACTAGGATGTCGTCTACAGTTCGATAGATGAATGCGATGCGCGAAGAGTAAATTCCGGCTGAGAATCAAGGGAAACAAATGTAGTCTGCAATACAACAGAGTTTTGCTGACAAGGTGGGCGCAGTCCTTTGTTCCCTCCTCTTCTTGAACAACGGCGCGTAATTGAAGTTAACATTGGACCAGAAGCGATTTGCTTTGTTTAGCGCCTGAGATGTTAGCGCGAAACTAAAGCCACTAGGATTTATCACGTGAGACCTTTGGACGGCAACCGCGTTTTAATGGGGTTTGTTTACTTCTCGATAAGGCTCAAGTGACACTGGGGAACGTCAACACTTAACAATAACCCCAGCGACAAAACAATTCATAAAGCAGGCTTGGGTTTCAATGAAGCTTGAATGATATTGGGGCAAAGTAACTGAGCACCACTATTGCGGTTTGTTGAAAGGCTTCATGGCCTGCTCGTAACGGGCCCTCTACGTCCTCAACGCCAGTACTTCACCTACGACATTTCCTCATGGCGCAGAATGGCTCTGCACAATTGCGTGCAAGTCCCTTTGCAAGGGCAAGGGCAACAACGTCGCCTTATAATCAAAGTAACTCTAGCTCAATACCATCGTCTTCAATAGAATCTCCACCACCGACACATTCGGTATCACACACTCGAAATCAGTCGTATTCGCCAGTGACAACTCCAACACTCGGAACAGGCCCAGTTCACAACCGACAGCGCTCAGGTTCCAAGATATCTGCCATGCAATCGAACACCTTTGCGCCTTCATTTATTAAAACCGAGGAGCCACAAGGAAAACCTAAGGTCATAGATGGAATTGAAGGCGAAAACGACTTCTCAGGTAAACGGTATGTTTGGCTGAAGGACCCTAGTACGGCCTTCATTCGAGGGTGGATTGTGGAGGAGCTCGAAAGAGGCCAAATCCTTGTACAATGTGACGATGGCAGTGTAAGACCAACTTTATTTTCCTTCTCTAGCTTTGCTAATACTATTCATAGCAACGAGAGGTCCATAGCGAGAATGTTGACAAAGTCAACCCCGCGAAATTCGACAAGGCAGACGATATGGCCGAGCTAACGCATCTGAACGAAGCATCAGTCGTTCATAACCTGCATATGCGATACCAAGCCGACCTGATCTATACATATTCTGGTCTTTTCTTGGTTACCATCAATCCGTATTGCTCACTGCCTATTTATACCAATGAGTACATAAATATGTATAGAGGACGAAGCCGGGAAGACACAAAACCACACATTTATGCCATGGCAGATGAAGCATTTAGGAACTTGGTGGACGAAGGACAGAACCAAAGCATCCTTGTTACCGGAGAATCCGGCGCAGGGAAGACAGAAAACACCAAGAAAGTCATCCAATATCTTGCCGCTGTTGCACATTCCGATTCCCCCGTCAAAAATAAGATCCAGCAATCAAACCTCTCGGCCCAAATTCTGCGGGCAAACCCAATACTCGAGGCGTTCGGGAATGCGCAAACCGTCCGGAACAACAACTCCTCACGTTTTGGGAAATTCATCCGGATCGAGTTTACGAGGGCCGGCACGATTGCGGGGGCCTTTATAGATTGGTACTTGCTGGAAAAATCGAGAGTGGTCCGACTTAATTCTCACGAGCGGAACTACCATGTATTCTATCAGCTACTCAAGGGCGCTGACCGCCAAATGAAGCAGAAATACCTTCTCGAAAATTTGGATGTCCAGGATTTTACATACACAAGGGATGGCAACGACACAATTACCGGGATTTCTGACAGAGACGAATGGAACTCGTTAATTGAGGCCTTCGATGTCATGGGGTTCTCAGAGAAAGACCAAGAGTCTATCTTCCGGACTGTGGCCGCTGTGCTTCATTTGGGTAATATTTCGGTGATGAATGAAAGCCGTGGCGCGGATCAAGCCCGCTTGGCGCCAAACGCTCGCGCAGAAGCGGAGAAGTTTTGCAGGCTGCTAGGAATATCAGTTGAGCCCTTCCTTTCTGGTCTTTTGCACCCGCGGGTAAAAGCTGGCCGAGAGTGGGTTGAGAAGGTTCAAACCCCTGAACAAGTCAGACTCGCCATCGACGCCTTGGCCAAAGGAATCTACGAGCGAGGATTCGGAGACTTAGTCTCAAAAATCAATCAACAACTAGACCGAACAGGCATGGGACTGGATGATTCTCATTTCATTGGCGTACTCGACATTGCTGGATTTGAGATATTTGACGAGAACAGCTTCGAGCAGCTTTGCATCAACTACACGAACGAGAAACTTCAACAATTCTTCAATCACCACATGTTTGTTCTTGAGCAGGAAGAATATGCACGTGAACAGATTGAGTGGAAATTTATAGATTTCGGTCGCGATCTACAACCGACAATAGATCTCATAGAATTGTCCAACCCGATTGGTATCTTTTCCTGCTTGGATGAAGACTCCGTGATGCCGAAAGCAACCGACAAATCATTTACGGAGAAGCTCAATTCCTTATGGGATCGCAAATCTCCGAAGTATCGCTCCTCTCGACTCAAACAAGGATTCTTGCTTACCCACTATGCTGCCGAAGTCGAATATTCCACTGAAGGCTGGCTAGAAAAGAATAAGGATCCTCTGAACGACAATATCACAAGATTATTGGCAGCATCGGCGGATAAACATGTGTCTAATCTTTTTGTCGATTGTGCAGACCCCGACGATGAAACCAGCGGTATTCGCAGTAGTCGTGTAAAGAAGGGGTTATTCCGTACGGTAGCTCAAAGGCATAAAGAGCAACTCTCAAATCTTATGACACAACTTCATTCGACACACCCGCATTTCGTTAGGTGCATTATTCCAAATCACAAGAAAAAGCCGAAGCAATTAAGCGCGCCTTTGGTATTGGATCAGTTACGTTGCAATGGTGTCCTTGAAGGCATTAGAATTGCACGGACGGGGTTTCCCAATAGATTGCCATTTTCCGAGTTCCGCCAGCGATACGAAGTACTTTGCAGAAACATGCCAAAGGGTTATTTGGAAGGACAAGCTGCTGCGACTATTATGCTAGAGAAGCTAACATTGGACAAGTCCATGTTCAGAGTTGGTCTAACAAAGGTATTTTTCAGGGCTGGGGTGTTAGCAGAGCTTGAAGAGCAACGCGATGCCCTGATACGCGAGATCATGTCTCGGTTCCAATCTGTTGCTCGAGGCTTCAGTCAGCGGCGTATTGCACACAAGAGACTCTATAGAGCCGAAGCCACGCGAATAATCCAGAGAAATTTCCAGGTTTACCTTACCCTCTGCGATAATCCATGGTGGCAGTTGCTCTCGAAGATGAAACCTTTACTTGGTGCCACTCGTACTTCTGGCGAGGTGAAGAAAAGAGACGAGATGATTCAGAAACTCGGAGAGAGAATCAAACAAGAAGCGGCCGATCGCCAAAGGGTCGAGGATGAACGACGCAATGTCCACGCGGAGATGCAACGAATACAGACAACGCTGGAGAGCGAGCGCTCACTCGCATTGGACAAGGAGGAAATCTTCAAGCGGCTACAGATGCGCGAGGTTGAGCTTAGTGACAAACTAGCTGGTGCAATTGACGACCAGGAGAAATTAGAAGATCACCTTGACGAGCTCCTAGACGCCAAGAAAAAAGCCGAAGAGCAATCCGAAGACTTGCGAGCGCAGCTATCACATGCGGGAACGATAATTTATAATCTTGAAGCCGAAAAGCAGAATCTCATTCAAAAGCTAGCGGATATGGATCTTAAATTTGAGAAGCTCTCTCAGGCTCAATCGCAGAGATCATCGGCTGAAGCTGAACTAGGGCAAGAGGTCCAAATGCTTCAAAGCCAGTTGACCTTGAAAGATCGTAAGGCGCAGGAATTGGAGAAGAAACTTCTAAAAATCGACCAAGACCTCGATATTAAACTAGCACGCACAACTAAGGATCTACAAGCATCGCGCTCGCGGGAACAAGCACTGGCCGACGAGACCAGAAAGGCTCAGCAGCAATTAGCAGAACTGGCGTCCACTTCAACTGGTTACGAAGACCTCGTTAGGCGCAAAGAGAGCGAGTTAGCAATCCTACGTTCTGACAACAAGAAATATGAGGCCAAACAGGCTTCTTTCGATGACGAAAAGAAATCTCTTCTTGATAGCAAGAACATTATTACTGCCAGGGTACGAGAGGTCCAAGCCGAGATGGTAGCGATGAAGACCCAAAAATCTCAGCTTGAACGCGAGGCAGCCGATGCGAAGAAATTGCTCGAGGCCAGACTTACTGAAGATGCGGAAGCAGGTCACAGTCGAAAGCTACTTGAGACTCAGGTCAAAGACCTAAAGGATCAACTCTTCGCTGTCCAGACCGATCTCAGCAGAGAGCGTCAATCAAGAGATGACGTGCAATTGCTCGGGGAACATAAATTCCAAAAACTCAAGGAGGAATATCAGGTCCTAAACGAAGCCAAGATCACCATTGAGAAAGAGCTTTATGTGCAGCAGGATACTCTGAGGCGGGCCACGGAAGGTCGCGCCGCCGCTGAGAAGGAAAGAAACGAAGCAAGAAACGAGATTCGGAGACTTAGGGAAGCCAAATCCGCAATGGAAGAACTTAAAATTCAGGCGGAACTTGCTGGTGAGCGCAACGCTTCAAGAGTGGCGAGAGAGCGTGAAGCAGGTTTAATGAGAGATCTCGAAGCCGAGCAAAGCCGTCTCAAATGGTTTGAAGCCGAATGCACCAAATTGAGCCAGCAAGTTGACGAACTTAACAAAATGATTCTCGAATCGGGAAATTTCGGTCTCCAAGTCGACCAACAAAAAGAACGCCTCGAAAGCGAACTGAACACAGTCAAGAGCAGGCTAATGGCCTCTGAGAATGACAATCGTGCTCTTCTCAACAAGATCCAACAGAAAGGCCTTGAGCTCGCTCGTGCTGGTTCTCAGGCTAGTGAGTCACAACGAGGAAAGGTAATAGCCCTACAGCGTGAGAAGGCCAGAAATGAAGAGCAAAACATGAAGTTGTTAAAGCAGCTCGAAGAGGTTCAAGTGCTTGCAGCCTCTATGCAGAAAAAGAATGAGAAGCTTCAATTAACAGTAGAGGACCTAAACCACGAAATTTCTCGTGAGCACAAAGCAAGTCGGAATGCCGAGATGGTTTCATCCACAACTACGACACAGCTAGCTGAGGCCAAAAGGAAGATCGAAAAAGAGGAGCAACTGCGCACACAATCCCAGGAATTGGTGAAGAAATTGCAATCAAGCCTGGATGGCCGCGACAGAGAGCTTGAAGAACTTCGGGCTCAGAGACTGCAACTCCTCAGGGTTGTCGATCCTGAGGTATCTGCCCAGGTTCCACAGGGAGATGGAGCAGCCGACACCTCAATACTCGAGAAATACGACCTCGTTCGTAAAGTCCAGGACTTACAGCAGAACCTGCGAATACAGATGGCTGGCCGATCCAATGCTGAATCTCAGCTCTCGGACTTGCGTAAAAAGTATGAAACGGATATAGAATCGGTTGAGAGACCCCGCACCAAGCTTGAAGAGATTCACCCAAATCAAGTGCCATTCCAATCTCCAACTCATGCACGTACGAAGGCGAATGGAAGGGTACATTCAAACGTTTCGACGCCAACTCGCCGAGTAGCGGCCAATGACGCCGATCCCATGTTGGACTCAGGCCGCTCCGATAGAACTGCCGATTTGTTAAGTTTTAACAATCGCATGGATCTCAAGACGGAGTTAGAAGAGTTGCAAAACCAACTCCAGCTGACGCAGATGCAAAATCGCCACCTTCAAAGCCAGATTGAACGCTCCACTCCGTCCAGAGAGCTATGGCCAGATGACAGCCCTTCGTTGAGACGAGTGCACAAACTTGAAAAGGCAAATACTAGGTTGCATGATATGCTCGATGACTCCGCGAAAAAGGTTTCGCAGTTAGAGAGGAGTGTGCAATCAGGTGCTCTGTCTCTCCGCGATGTTCAGACGAGATCTCACGAGGAGCTCTACGAACTGATCAGCAATCAAGAAGACGCTAGACGATCACTGGTTCATTTGAATGACGATGCTGCGGCTGAACTTGCTGATATCAAAGATCACTTTGATGGCTTGAAACACGCCAGGGCGACATTGGAAGTTGAGCTTAGAGATACCAAATCCGACCTTGAAGAGATGGCCCGAGCTAGAGACCAGGACGTCACAAGCCGAAATCAACTACTACAGGAATTTGCTGATCTTCAAATCCAATTCGATGCCGAGTCTTCCAAGGTAGCGGAGGTCTCGTCTAGCCTTGCTCTTTACAAGGGTCGTTCGGATGAGTACTTCAATAAGCTTGAACAGGCCGAAATTGCTGTCCTCAAGGCATCTAGGGCCGAACAATTTGCCAGGTCTCAAGCAAGAGAGGCCGAGGAAACCTGTGCAACTATCATGTCTGAAAGGAAGCAGATGGAAGGTTCTATTGAAGACCTTCAGCGACAAAACCAAAGTTATGAGGAGAGGCTAGAGGATCTCTCGGCTGATTTGGAAGGAGCTATCCAAGCTAGAAAGCGCCTCCAGCACGAGCTCGAAGATTACCGTAGCCAGCGCGCGATGGACATAGAGGACAAAGAGACCAGCATGGAGCAGACTCGCAAAAAGTACCAGGCTGAGTTTGCGACTTTGACAAATGAACTGGATATCGCCCGTGAGGAGAGGCTATTTAAACAGTCTGAGAATACGAGACTACGAGAAGAACTTGATGATCTTAGATCCAAGTGGGATGATGAAGTGCTCAACAGTTCCACATGGTCAAAAGAGAAGGCTCGTCTCGAAGTCACTCTGGCAGATTTGGTCTCCTCACGGGATGAAGCCTCCAATGCCCACAACGATGCCCAAGGCAAAATCGTATCCCTCCTTTCACAGGTTCGCAGCTTGAGAACTTCAGTTGATGACGTTGCTGCCGAGCGCGATACACTTCAGCGCGAAAAGCGCGGCCTTGAAGCGCGCCTAGAGGAAGCTAAGAATGGCTTTGAAGGCCTCGTTCGTGGAGACAGCCCATCACTTCGCAACGCTGCCGGTCTCGACAAGGAGCTTCTTGAGCTGAAATCGAGCTTGGCTCAAAGCGAAGACATTGCTGCGGCAGCTGTAGAAAAGATGAGGCGCGCCGAGGCTCTGACATCCGAGATGCAGAAAGATATTATTGCTGAACGCGAAACTACTGTTCAACTTCACAAAGAAAAGGCTGCTCTCGAAAAGTCCTTGAAGGATGTGCAAGTTCGTTTGGTGGATCTAGAAACCAAAGGCTATTCCAGCGCCAGCCAAGATGTTAGGTTCCTCCATGGCCGGGTACAAGAGGTAAGTGTATATGCTTGGTATAGTCAAGATAGAGTACAACTAACACCCTGCAGCTTGAGAGCCAGCTTGAAGCGCAAGAATCCGAGCGATCTAAGTCCCAGCGTGATGTCCGCAACGTGGACCGCACCGTCAAAGACCTTCAGCAACAGATCGAGCGGCGTGAGAAGGCCAACAGCCAACTCCAAGACGATATAACCCGCAGCCGCGAAAAGGCTGAAAAGCTACTCAAAACGATAGACGAGCTCCAGGCCAGCGACAGCAGCAACCAACTCAGTGCTCGAAGGGCCGAGAGAGAGCTCCGCGAAGAGAGAGAGAAGGCCCTCCGACTTGAGCGAGAGCTTGGTGCTTGGAAGGCTCTACGCATGGAGAAGGGGGCAACTATCTCCGGGGGTACGGTCAGGCGGTCCGGGCAGTGGGCCAGAGGAGGCATGAGTAGTGAGTGGGATGATGAGAATGCAAGCATTCTCGGGGGTGAGGATGGGATCGTGATTCCCAAGAGGAAGGGGTCGCAGAGCAGGCAAACTAGTATGAGCAAGGGGTTCTTGTAGACCAGGGCGGATGGAGTACTTATAATGATTGATTATTTTTGCAAGCTTCTTTCTACAAGCTGGAGTGGGGAAACGGCCGGGATGGGAACGGCAGGATGGGCCTGGGGCAGGCGATGTCCGCTGCATGGTGCGGGTTGTATAGAATGTATCACGGTGGCGGGGTCTGATTTGGAGTCTGGATTGCTTATATTGTCCTTGAATCAATATTATTACTGCTATGGAATGCTAGAAGTATTAATTGATATATATATGCTTAGATCTCAAATAGTGTCTTCAAACCTTTTGCACCATACCCCCACTGCCTATTTGAGTCGGATGGTTTGGACAACTTAGATGGCTTTCCTCTTTTGTATCTTCGTCCACACCTTCCACCATCTCCCTAATCAGCGCGAAAACATGATCAAATGCCCTTAAAAACCCCAGCCCACCAATCCATAGTCTTCACATCCTTTACATCTCCACCAATTATATCGACACCCGCCTGCACACTATCAAACATAGCAACCAACGCCCCAATCTCTTTGTCACTGACCCCATCCCTCTTCATCCTATCCAGAAACTTCACTCTATTCCTTAATAAATCACTCACCTCCCAATACCCATCTTGTAGCGTATCTCCTGACTTCCCCCTTGTCTCTTCCACTAGCGCGAACCTCCCCTTCTCCAGCACATTGCTCATAATCTGTTGTGGGCTTAAGACCGATCTGACATTTCTCGTACTAGGCGTCAAACGCTTCGCCTCAATATTTGCAAGCAATAATGCAGTCACAGCATGCGGCAAAGTCTCGGCTCTGTCAGCACGGAGACCCCATTCTACGAGGCAAAGACGGGTGGTGTGACCAGCCAAGGCAGAAATGATTTCAGAGAGAACGGCGGGAGTCTCGAAATACCAGATACAGTGAGCGAGAACGACAAAGTCGTAGGGTTTGGCGGAGGAAGGAAGTGTGGACAGAAAGGCGGCTGGGTCGGTGTTGTGGAAGTTTATGCGTGGGCCCAAGGGGCCAGCGAGGAGGTGGCTCTGGCATTGGGCAAGTGTGAAGGGGGCACCTATTTGTGGATTTAGCAAATGTCCTTGAAAGATAAAAGAGCAAAAAAATAATAGATAATAGGAAATTTTGAGGCCACATTCACAGAGACGGAGATTGTGTAGGGAGATGTGTAAGTACCATAATCAGGCGCGCCTGGATCTACAGCGTCTATATGTCCGTCCGGGCCAACTGCGTCTGCTAGAACAGTCGTGCAGTCACCTTGACCACAGCCAATTTCCAGAACTCGTGATCCAGGTGTGATTCCCCAAAACTTAATAAGATTAATACGATGATCCAACCCTCCTAGATTGCTGTCGAGGAATATTTCTGAGAGTTCTTTGGCTTTGGCAGATGGCTCTATCATTGTGGAAGCAGTATCGAGATTCCTTTGAGAGAGATTCTGGTAAATTGAACTTGGGAGGACCTATATTTGAGGCTTCAACCAGATGCTCAGGAGAGAGAAACACTTGAGACTGTTGTTTATTTATACAAAATCCTTTCCAAACTTTGAATTAAAGCCTATGCTGTTCTTGAGGCTAAAGTGACTCACGAGAAGTGACTTATGATAAGTAACTCATGAGAAGCCTTACCTATTACAGTAGGTAACCTCTACACTGAGCGTTTATTACACTAAAAAGATGCTGCACAGTATGCAGTAAGCATTTAGCTTGTCACGCTTAAATGATGCTGGCCCTGGAGCCTACAGAGGAAGAGGAAGGACGGCTATCGGCTCTTGACAGGGATCAATAATTAAAAGTTAACGTGGGATTAAAAGTGGTAGAGCAGTTTGTAAAGAGATGACTGATAGGACTTACCAGACCGTGTGGTACTGGTGAAACTCTAGAGTAGTTACTGATATATATTTAACACTAATCTACTTTTGGTAACCTGATATTAATTGTGCATTGGGCCGTTTCGGCCGCACCCAGTGACAGGCACCAGGGACCGATTCCACACTTTTTCGCTTGGGCTTGTTTAGGCAACATGTGAGGAACCAAAAGTGTGTGTCCTGACCCCAAAATTTCAGTTTAGAATTTGGAGTGGATTCATTAATAGAGATTCAATATCTGGATTCCAGTGATGTCCTGGTCGTGTAAATTAAAATTTCAAGTGAAACATTATCTGCGATGTCAAGCATGGCCGTGAGACACCTCCAATCACTGGGAACCATATCCTAGAATAGTCCTCGTGTCGGTGAACCCTTAGATCGTAGTTAATCTTTTGATTGGCATCCATTCCGGATGTCATGACATGTGATTTCGGAAGGTAAACGTGCCAAGGTCATGAAGAGAGAGCGGGCTGACCTTTGGGCTTGGCTTGTTCTTCCATCTCCATCTCTAATATCTCCTCTTCAGAGAGCTCGTGCTGTGTATTAAGGCCCCGGAAGCTTAAAATAGCATGCAAACCGTATATCAACTATAATAATAATAAACGCACTTAATAACCCAGAAGTTATTAACTTTAGTTATGTAACAAACAAGATCGCCAAGAGATCTTAAACCCCGACATCGAGTCAATACAACATAACGTTTCACTTACTAGCATTAAAATATCTCGCAAGGAATTTGCGGGGAACAAGCCTCGGTAGTTCTCCAACTTATGACAGTAAGACGGGGTAAAGCGGGCGCTGTAGAAGCCGCGCCGGCCCCGCAATCACAAGCGCAGGCACAGTACGGACTTTTGAGAACCTCCGGTCTTGGTCCAAGACAATAATCTTATATATTCCCTTGCACCCTCAACCAGCATCTCCAACAACCAATTGGACAAACTCACTACCACCACAACCATGGAGACCATCCGCGCCTCTCCCCTCCTCCCCCCCATCATCGCGCTCAACGCCTGGACTCTCGTAGTCGAAGGCTGGATGTTCGCCGTGCGCCTCCCCGTCTTCACGCGCCTCAAGATCGCCGAGAAGAACACCCTAACGCGCGTGGAAATCGACAAGATGACCCCCGCATCCGTGCGCTGGAAGGCCGACAACTTCTCCAACCTGTTTGAGCAGCCCACGCAGTTCTACGCCGTGGCGGCCGTGCT
Source organism: Pseudogymnoascus sp. VKM F-4281 (FW-2241) (assembly GCA_000750745.1). Lineage (NCBI taxonomy): Eukaryota > Fungi > Ascomycota > Leotiomycetes > Thelebolales > Thelebolaceae > Pseudogymnoascus > Pseudogymnoascus sp. VKM F-4281 (FW-2241). Next base: position 19,194 of record JPJV01002405.1, read on the forward strand.
GGCCATCGCGGGCGGCGGGAAGACGGATGCGAGGATCGCGTGGGCGTATGTCGCGGCTAGGGTCGCGCATAGTGTGGCGCATTGCACGACGAATAATGTTATGAGGCGCTTTGTGTTTTATATTATTTCGTCGGGGCTGGTGGCGACTTTGACGGGGAGGGCGGCGCTATTGTTGGCGGCTTGAGGGATTGTGGAGCCTGGCTCAGGGCAGGGGGAGGGGTTCCGGCTTTTCGACACGGTAGGGCTGGGAGATGGACTTCGTTCGGTTTGTGCGTGTATTTACTGCTCTGTGTTTCAAAACTAGGAATGGCCTATCCGTTGAGCCTCATCAATAAGTATGAACACTGATTCCACAGACTTATACTACCCTCTCCCACGTTAAAATCACATATCATAAAACATGCACCCCCTTCCCCTCCCCTCCTCATCCCAACTC
>JPJV01002407.1:0-38895 GCA_000750745.1 Pseudogymnoascus sp. VKM F-4281 (FW-2241)
GAGGTTTTTTTTTTTTTTTTGACACGGCCGCGTCGAATTGGGAGGGTGTCTACTAAATATGGGGCCATAGCCTGTCAATTCCACTACCGGGCAGGATCTGTGTAGTAATAAGACCTCTTTTATCAGCGGGAACTATAGAAGGGGGATTTACTCAATAGCAGTAGAGGTTAATGATATCGTGGATAGTGAGATCGTGGATCGGCTACGATACACCCACCATTGTTCAGAATCCTAGCGTCTGAGTCTATCGACATCCCCCACCATGGTTTACGATGACCAAATGATTCGCGTTGAGCCGTCTGAGTCTATCGACATCCCCCACCATTCTCTATAATTAGCTAAGGCTGCCGACTTTTGTGTGGGTGGTGATAGTGCTGTCGGGATATTCCCGTCACTGCAGTTTCCTGTCGCCGAGGCGTTTATTATCGCAATGTAAGAGCTTCCTGTCGTTTGTGCACTCTCCTCCTTCTGGGATGCCGCCAATAGTTTATATGACGTACTAATTTGGATTATGGCTGTGTGTATATGCATATTTGGGTCCGACTGACAGGATATTCTTTCTGATCAATTTCGGCATCTTCGAGTGCCTGCAACCTAATGCGGAATATAATAATCGACAAAGCTTCAGCCATAATGGCCCATAAATAGCTCTATAAATCACCAAATCACCACGGAAGCCAGCTCACTTCTTTCAGTCCTTTATCTCATGCTCAGTGGCGCACGCAGAGCTGTATTAGCCGGCTCCAACTTTCACAACTCGCCGATAGGCTCAGCGCCTCGAGTTCATCTACAATACCATGACATAGAGACGGAGGTTTACAAGGGCTTCCTTCAGCAGGAGCCAACTTAGTCAAGGCGGATGGTAGCCCTATTGTCTGAGAGTGTCTGATTATCTTGGGTGGTTGATGTAACCACAACCACTAATGTCGTGGAAGAAATTGTTGGGCACTAATCTGATGGCAATTCCAGCCATCGCTTTCAATTTATAGCTCGATTTAGTAGATACTATACGACCTGAACGCCGTTAGCAAACATGGATAAATGGGACCAATGTTCGAATAACCTTTATGCGCCAGCCAAGACGGGAGTATGCGCCTTTCGGTAGCATGCCAACGGACAAGCGGATGCGGCCGCCATTTTGGGGTCAAATCCAGGGGTAGTAGCTACAATGGGATAAATGTTCAGCAGGTGATATCCTATATAATCTGTTATTATGGTTGAATTGGGATCTGTAGCCAAGAGTACTCTATCATGGATGCGGGAAAAAGGCAAAACACCCCCTTTGAGCTACACTACGTTCTCAACCCCAGGTGTGTCGGCGGCCAGTCTATGCCTCTTCGGTAAAAAACTCAAACGTCTTTAATTGATCACATATATCCTATGGTGGGAAGCTTACGAATATTGTTTTGATTTTCGACCAGGTTCGAAGGATAAATATTATTAACTTTAGAAGTTAAATATGTTTTTATTAAATCCCCCATAATATAATTATCACCAAGACCGGATCATGTTCACATGAAATTTATCTCGAATTAAAAGCAATCTTATTGATTTGATTTGTATTATTTTATTTGGTGTTGGTAAGAGTACAACTAAAGCAGAACGATAAAGCGCCATGGCTAATTCAAAGTACACCTCTCACTTGAAAACCCCTTATAACTCCCACCATGCAGTATCGACTCGGTAAGTCTTCCTGGCAATTCATTTATGAGATCTCAATCTTGCGGCTTTCATGCTTCTTTGCCTTTGGAACCACAACGCTCAAGATACCATTCTTCATCGATGCGGTGACTCCATCCTGGTCAATGCGTCCAGGGAAAGCAAAGGAGCGCGCAAAAGAGCCGATGCTTCGCTCCGAGATCCAGAGGCGCTCCTCAGGCTCCTTCTTCCGTGGCTTCTCTGGCTGAGCCGATTCTTGAACCGCGACGGCATTGGCTGGCGCGTCCTCATCCTCAACAGTAGCCTGGTGATTGCTCTTCGGCGTGGTGGTGCCCTCTTCACTGTCGGAAAGACTTGGGGTCCCGGCCTCAATGGTGGCGGCCGGGTTGCCGGCAGTGTAGGAGCGCTCGGCGCGGCCGCGGATGCTCATTGTCTGAGAATCCGTGAACTCGATGGTGACATCGCTTTGGTTGATACCCGCGAGCTCGCCGTGCAGCTCAAAGTGATTTGGAAGCTCCTTGACGTCAAACTTGGGAACAAAGGTTTTCTCAGCGCGCGCGACTTGGCGAGGTGTCTGGCGCGCGTGGGTGTCGTACTCGTCCAGGAGGCGGAAGAGTGGGCTGAATGTAGTAGAGGTGGATGGGGATGGGGAGGAGAAGAAGGCGTGTGGGTAGAAAGACATTGTGCGTGTTGGTTTTGATGTGAGAACTTTGGTGAGGGAGATTCGCTTTGGTGGTGCTGGTTGAATTGTTCGAGATTGGATGAAGATCTTGATGATTTGGTTTTGATGAAGGAGAAAAGCACTTACTCGGTGTCTTCACGATGGTTATATAGACCAAACTTACATTTACGAGAATATTCTACGATATTACAAAGAAGTAGAAGAGAGTTCATTCCAGAGGCATCGTTATCTTTCTCGAAGGTTGTGGTAATAATTGTTGGCGTCAACTATCCGTGGTGGATGCTATTCGATGATGCTAGAATATTCCGTGAGGCGGAGTCATTTATCATGGCGGAGTCATTTATCATCTAATAATATCACGTGAAATAACACGTGACATTTCAGATTGTGGGGTAAATCCATCAGCGGGAACTACGAAGTATGCTTGAATTACTCTATTTCTCAACCACAGACGGGACGATATGTCTAATTGTACGATATAGTACTGCCTGTTTCTCGACGGGGTCCTATTATCATCGGATATTTTCAAGTACATAACAACTCTTTCTCCCCTATTTACCACGCGTCGATGCAGATCTTCACCACTGCCACGTTGTGCGCACGTTTCTTATAGTGCTCGTATCGATATGTATCTGTAACTTTGGATGGAAAGGATTCACCCGAGCGTCTAGACCAACAGCCGTCCTGCAGCTAAGTCTGCGCTACTTTATGCTGCAACGTCGGCCTCGAATACTCACCAACCACCACCCTCGTGTGTTCGATATTCTAAAGCGCCCAGCCGGGAAAATAATCCGCCTGAAGAGTGTAATCTTATATTATCCTCCGCGCCGACAAACGCCCGGGGGTACAGACGCGAACTGTGCGCGCCAGATGACATGCTTCGATTGTTTTCACTTACGAGTATATTACAAACCTCTCTTAACTCCCCTTGTCCCGCTTAGCCATGAACTTTAGCCTCGTTCTATGCCGGTGCCCGTGATACCATTTGCCATTAGGGCTATATGTACGCGTGGGAGCTTCCCCGCTCGGCATTAGCTGCCAACGGTAGTTGGGATGATTGGAAATTTGATTATCTGAAGTACAAGAAGGCAGGTGTCCGTCTCATCCACTCTCTTCTTTCTCATCCAAGCTCGTTCTTAGCTTTGCCTGCTCTCCCAGTCGAAGTATCTATCTCTATAATTCACAATGGCTTGGCTCAAAGCCCCTTTGCTGGGTCTTACCCCACTGCTGGCGCTCTCGGGAGTGGTAAGCGCGTATCCGGGCACTCTTGGATCTCTACGCGACAGAGAGGTCAACGCGGAACAGCTTGAAGCGAGTTATGATTATGTCATTGTTGGTGGAGGGCAGAGTGGACTTGTGATTGCCAACCGTCTGAGCGAGGATCCATCTAGTAAGCACAATTGAATCTCCGAATTGCCTGCATAGGCAATGCTCGGTCGCTTATCACTTCTGGTAGAGTCCGTATTGGTGGTCGAGTACGGATACTTTGACAACAACCCGGCCCAGCTGGAACCATCGAGCGCGGCAAGCTACCGTCCGATCAACATGTTTAACGCCTCGTCTGTGCCACAGCCCGGACTTGGCGGGCGTGTTTCTGGGGTGTTCGCCGCTTCAGTTGTTGGAGGTGGCTCCACTGTGAACGGGATGATGTTTGATCGTGGTGCTGCCGACGACTACGACAACTGGGAGAAACTTGGGAACCCTGGATGGGGATTTTCTGACCTGCTTCCTTACTTTAAGAAGGTGAGATTGGACTGCTATTGGCCCCGCGGGGGTTGCGAGTGTGATTTAACGAATGCTGATTTCTGTAGAGCACAAACTTCACCCCTCCGCGTGCGGACCTAGCCGAGGAATATGGTATCACCTGGGATGCCAAGAAAGCGTACGGCACAAAAGGCCCAATCCAAGCCACCTTCCCAGATTGGCTGTGGCCAACTATTAGTCAGATCCCTCTTTAACCTATGATCTCAAACACATTCTAACTCTCCGCAGAGGTACAGTGGAAAGCATGGGCTGAACTTGGTGTCCCGATCCAAAAGGAAGGTGCTGCGGGAGATGCGTATGGAGCATTCTGGGTACCAAGCAACAATGATCAGAACTACCGCCGTTCATACGCACGAAATGGTTACTACGATCCTGTAGCCGACAGGGACAACCTGAAGATTATCACCGGATACAGGGCCAACGAGATTCTCTTCAGCGCTAAAAAGCACGCCGAGTCAGTTACGATTCAACAAAGAGGTACTCCCAATGGCGCCCCTACCATCTCTGTCAAAGCAAAGCAGGAGATTGTCCTTTGTGCCGGCTGGATGCACACACCACAGGTGCTGCAACGTAGTGGCCTCGGGCCCAAGGACCTTCTGAAGGAAGCTGGCATCAAGCAGATTGTCGATCTGCCAGGTGTAGGCGCCAACCTCCAAGATCACGCCGTGACGAGCATCGGCTACAACTGTAAGTGACGCCGAGCTTACCTTCTCTGGCCTGAATTCTAACATCGCGCAGATGCGACGGATCTCAGCCCCAACCCTAGATCGCTTTCCACAAACGCGACCTTCGCAGCATGGGCTGCTGAGCAATGGCTTGACCGTAAAGGGCCCCTCTCTGTTGGCGTCGGGAACTCTCTCTCTGTGCCCTCCCTCCCTCAGATGAGCCGCAACTACAAGTCCATCATTGCCAGGGCACAGTCCCAGAATGCGGCCAAGCTGCTGCCATCAACCTACACGCCAGCGAACGTTCAAGGCTTCATGGCCCAGCGTCACCTCCTACTCAAGTCCTTCGGCAGACGCAACAACGGCGCCGTCGAGATCACCTTTTCCGGTGGTGCTACATCCTCATTGAGTAATGAGAAGCCCCTGAGCCGCGGCACCGTGCGTTTGAACACAACGGATCACTATGCTGAGCCTATCGTTGACTTCAACACCCTAATCAACCCCTTTGATACTGACGTCATGGTCGAATCGCTCAAGTTTACGCGCAAGTGGTTTGCCACTGATGCGATGAAGCAGCTGTCGCCATCGGAGATATCGCCGGGCGCAAATATCACGTCGGATGCAGACCTCGCGGCGTATGTGGTACGGTCCATGGGCGCAACGACGGCGCACACTTCTGGCTCTGCAGCAATGGCACCGCGCCACCTGGCCGGTGTTGTCAGCCCAGAGCTTTTAGTGTACGGAGTCACTGGATTGAGTGTAGGGGATATTAGTCTTATTCCCATGATCCCATCTACACACACTTGTGCAACCGTGTATGCGGTGGCAGAGAAGGCGGCAGATTTGATTAAGAAGAGATGTCGTTAGTCAACAGTGTAAATAGTCAGGGTCTGGGGTTTTGGATACCTAGACCTGCCAGTATACAGATTACAAAAGGTGGAAAATAACTTCCAAGAGAAAATAACAAAACCATGACACTACCTGTATCCTTCTGAGCCCAGGTATTTTATCATACTTTTACTCTTTCAACGTTAACTCACTCGTTCATTTGTCTCTGGAGGGAGTTTGGGAAGGGACTCGACCGTTTTGGGACGTTTCCCTAAGCCGGGATTATAAATATTCCGTTATCTACCAATGAAATTGCACGTGCGTCAAATCTCCGAACGCGATGAATCCTTTTATCCTGCCCGATCCGATCGCGTTGCTTATACTTCTCCCCCAACACAACACACATAGACCACAACGCACTACGCACCTTCTCACTCACATATATAGACTGAACCAGACCAACTGGCTCAGTCAAACGCGCTTACCAAGTTCTTCCGCCTCCATATATGCAATCTGAGCCAATCGATATCTCAAACACGATTATCCACACAATTCCCGAACGTCTTACTCAATCTTCTCAACATGGCTTTTCTGATCCAGACATCGCTGCCCTCGCGGCAAGCTCACATAATGGGCAACCGCAGCAAGCTGTCGGTGCTCACGCCGTCGTCCCTCTGCAATCCGTCGCTAGCGCAGAGGGCGGCTTGGTGGGCGAATTGCCACGACTGAATGGTGTTTCGGAGGGCGATAAGCTACCTCACCCATCATCCAATGCGACAGCAGGAGGTGAAAATGACCTAGGACCTGAGTCACCGAAGAATCGGCGAAGCGGTCCTGGTTTCAAGGTAACCAAGGGCAAAATAAATAGCAGTGATGGGATCCAGCTAGAGGAATTCCCCAATGGTGAGAACCCACACGCGCAGAGTACCGGCGCAAGCTAATACCAAGCAGAGGTCCTGACTCACATATTGTCGCATTTGCCCGCAACATCTCTGTCAACGGTATCCCTTGTGTCCCGAAGATTCTATAACCTTGTTACCACGCCCCACGCCTGGCGCATCGCATTTTCGCGATTCTTCCCTGGACAAGATGCCAACGACGAAGGCTACGCCGCGAGCAACAACCGCCGTAGCTCAGACCAAGAAGCCCGCGATCGACAACGCGCTGAGCATCGCATTTTCGCGCGCTTGACCGCCCTTGCATCATGGCGCAGCGAGTACATTCTTCGGACGCGGCTTCTGCGCTCTCTTGCTCGCGGTAAGCCGCAGCAGATCGCGAAAGGACATGGCGCGTCTTCCCGTGCAAATAGCGCGGCGAACAATGCAAACGCAGCTGTGACGTATAACTCGCAGCTATTTGCGACCGTGAACCGTATCCACGCCGTTTTTGACAATGGCAGGAAGTCTCCGAGGTTTATTCATGGAAGCGACGAGACGGGTACTGCCTGCACAAGTGATCCAAATATTGGGAAGGTTGACACCTGGGGCTTGTCCGACCCCCAGGCGCTTCCTCAGTTTGCTGATCTGTTCCCGGGTGACCAGCCTTATGGTCTTGGGGATGGATCAGTTATTGGAGCGCCGAATGTCATGGACGTTAGCCAGCCGTTTGGAATGGTGTATGGCGAGGGTTTTCCTGGGGGGCAGGCCTATTTCCGCTCATCGGAAGAGATGCGTGGTCGGTTCCTTGCTCGCACGGCGGATTACGAAGTTCATCCGCTTGAGGTTCCAAAAGTGCCGAGCCGTTTCGAGTCCGTATCCTCGGTATGGATTGCGAAGTCAATTGCCGTGCCTTCGATGACGGATGGCCTCGTGGGAATTATGACAGGTTCTTCATGCGGAATCATCACGACGTATTCATTTGGCGTTGACAACCTCGACGGACATCGGCTTGCCAAGGGGGAGATCACAGCTCGTTGGGCAATTAGCCCGGGTGTTCCCATAATTGCCATCGTCGGTGACGACTCATATAATGCAAAGCGCAAGGACTCAGAGCGGATTTGGGCCATGGCATTGAATGCGCTAGGTGAAGTATTCTATTTGACCCAGAGTATACACCGGGCTCAGATTGGGAAAAACGCCAAGTTGGACGAAGAATGTCTTGCAACTATGGCCTGGGAAACTGGTCGTAGCGTCGCCTGGAAGCTCGCTGAACCCACTCGTCGCGTCGCGCGCGAGGATCATTACCAAGACGCCGAGTTTGACGGGAGCTATTCGCCCCGCTCGTCGCCCCGCTCCTCTGGTCTTAGCAAAGAACAGCTGCTTGCAGAGAATCGGGAGCTCGAAGCATTTTTTGCCTTCCGCCCTGCGATCTTTCGTAAGGTCTGCAACGGTTGGGACATGCGCCGCAAACTTGAAGTCGATTTTGCGGGCGACGACGGGCGCGGTGCTGGAGAGAGTGCAGTCATTATCCAGTGTGGCGCCCCTGGCTCAGAGCCTGCGCAGATTACACGGTTCACCCGTATGAGGGCAGAACAGGCCTCCCTTGATCGCTTTCCAGTTCCGAAAACGCCGCCGGTTCAGGAGAAGGCGACTACTGTCGCTTCGCTTTTCGGTGGTGGAAAACCGGCCACTAGTTTGAAGGTTAATGCAGCTGAGCAAAGGATATCAATGAGTCCTGTTAAGCGGGATGGTGCTTCTACATTTGTGGAAGAGTGGAGAGCTACTACATTGGCGTGGGATGGCACTCAGACTATCGAGTTGACGGCTAACGCCGTTGATATGTCGACGTTTGCAATTCTCTGGGTGCCAGAGGATCCGATTCTCACCATGAACGGCGGCTCTACTACATCTTCCATCTTTGCTACGCCGGAACAGAGTGAAGGTAACTCATTGCACAATATCCCAGGCCACCGCGGTCGCTTCCTCGCTGTCGGTACTAAGACCGGGACTGTTTATGTATGGGATATGCGGGGCCCGCAATCGCGCAACGCGTCAATTACAAACACCCTCCAACCCCTTCGCACCATTCAAACCGACTCGCCTCAGATCTCCTGCCTAGCTCTATCAGCGCTATACCTCGTCCACGGCGGGAACGATGGGCTCGTACAAGCATGGGACCCACTTGCATCCGTTACGGAGCCTCTGCGCACCCTCAACTCTCGCTTTTCGTCGCGTGCGCGCCGTCGTCTAGTCCAGGCAGAGGCCTCAGTTCAAGGTGTGGGGATCAACCTCTACGCTGCCGGAGCGTTGGCACTGGACCCCGACCCCACAGCCCTACGTGGCATGGTGACGCTCGGCACACACCTCCGGTACTGGGCGTACAGTTCTAACGGCGCCGATTCCCTCGCGAGTAAGAAACGCCGTCTGAGGCGGTCTAGCGAACGCGGCCACAACGGCGCGACGGATAGATACACGAATACTGGCCGTGGGGCGCTGATGGACTATATTGTCAACGAGCAGCATGAGCTCAAGCGAGAGGCAATCGCGCAGGAGAAGGAGCAGCTGCATCTACAGGGCCGCTTTGGCGTTGGTCTCGCAGGCCTAAGCGAGGAAGAGGCGCTGCGGTATGCAGAGCTGATGTCGCAGGAGGCGTTTATGCAAGAAGAAGAACGGAGACTTACTAGTGCGAGCGCGGATCGTGATCAAGGGACGCCCGAACCGAGTCAGAGCGCCGTCAGCAGCACGTTCGCCTCGCCTGCGCCGAGTGTTTCAGGTCACAATCCATCGTCGCCGATGATGAAGAGTGAGATGGAGCTGGAGAGGGAGGTGGAGGAGGCCATCCGGCTATCCTTGCTCGAGAGCGAGGCCTCCTCGCCGCCGGGGAGTGCGAGCAGAAGCTACGATGTCCCTTTCGTCGTAAAGACAAAGAAGAGCAGACGCTCAGCGTCGTCGTCGCCGTCTACTAGCCAGGCATCGAAGAGTCGTCGCAGGCAGAAGGAGAAGGAGGCGGAGATTGCCATGGAGGAACTGGACTACGCGCTTCAGCTCAGCTTGGCGGAGGAGGAGAGCCGAACCATTGCCACTGAAGTGAGCGAGGAGTTTCCAGCTCTGGAGGGAGGGGGGAAGGGTAAGGGGAGGGCATTGTGAGTTTGAGGCCAGTAGAAGGGATGCGATAATGCTTTTATTTCTTGATGTGCACCGGGCACATTTTATTTGCTTTCTGGGGAGCGTTTAATTGAAGTGTTGTTCGTAGCTGAAGTTTGTAGCTGAAAATCATTTGCCCTATTTCATAAACTAATCGTCACCTTTATATCCCAGCCGTGCTGGATGCAAATGCGAATTGTCTGTTAACCAACGAAGGAGATTTGCACTCCCTCTTGTATCCGTTGGCTTGATTCCTGCTTGTGCAATGTCTACCAGGAATCCTCTTCGTGACATTTGTATATCTCTTGACGTTGGCATGCAGCTATCACACTGGGTTGTGGATATTCTAGCCACTTGTTTGTCCTAAGTTTGTCCGTTTGTAGTGTAGTTTACTCGCGAGCCACTTCTTATAGCGTCTGAAGTGTCTGAAGTGTCAACCAAGATCCCCTTGACGACTCGCTCGCCACAGTCGGTGATTGGGATAGAGAGTAATATTTAGACTCCAAGCGGTTGGAAATATAGAGCAATCAACTAGCCGAAGGAACGGGAACTCGCGCAATTGTAAGTCGTGCCGTGAACCAGTACAATGCGTCTAGTATTCTAAATTTTGCCTACGAAAAAACGCCTTACTTTTTCCCACTCTCAGCCCTATCTATGGCTTCGACTTCACCCCTTCGATTTCCTGAGCTACCCTGACCTCAACCCCTCCATCTGCCATCCCAAAATACGCCGCAACGGGCTTCTGTCCACCTCCCTCCTCCCCGGAATTCACAACCTGAATCCCATTCCGGCCGTGGAAAAGACCAACGTCCAACACGCCCACAATCCTCTTCAGCCTCCTACCCAGGGCATGGACCTCCCACGTCCCCTTTGAGCCATCGCCCTTATCTCCCTCTGCGAGGTCTTTGGAAAGCTTCAGAGGGGGGAAGGGTGCGTCGATAATCCACATTCCATTGTCTGTTACGACGGGTCCTGCTTTCGCAGACCCACCTTGTCGGATGCATGGGTCGGGTGAGCCAAGAGTGATGAGCATGCGCTTGATTACCGGCGCGGACATGGGCGCAATCTCAATTGGGATGGCCTTCCAGGCTGTGAGGAGGCGGGGCTGCAGTTTGCGGTAATCTGCGCATGTCATGTTAGCCGCGATCCGCCGTGACTCACATGTGATAGAGAGGGTTATGCATACCGGCAACGCAAACAAACTTCTTCGCGCTTGTCGCTACCAGTTTCTCCTGGAACAGACAAGCGCCGCCGCCCTTGATGCAGTTTAACTCCTCGTCAATCTCGTCCGCACCATCGAACGCAACATCCAGACTCTGCCGCTTCCCCTTCAGTGCGAGGTCTTGCTCCCCAACCGCAAGCAGAATTGATGATGCCCCGCTAATCGCAGGTGGGAATTCGTGCACGGGTGGTAGCGAGTCGATGCTCCCGAGCGGAAGCCCGGCCTCTATGATGATCTGTTTGGACTGGTCGCCAGTTGGGACGAAGATCATGTTGTTTGTTATTTCGCGACCCTGCGCGGCGATCGCCTCGACGACATAGACGACGGTGCTTCCAGAGCCGATGCCGATATAGCGGTAGGTGGGGTCGAAGTGGTCCTCGACAGCTTTGAAGGCCGCGCAGCGCTTGGCGGATTCAATAATCGACAAACCGGAGGTTTCCCGGGGGAGGGCGTTTTCTGTCGCCATTGGTTTGGTTTGCGTGAATGAGCGTACGAAGCTTGAGAGGTCTGTGGATTCAAGAATTAGCTTTTGGGGAAGCAGCATAAAAAATCGTGAACCTACGAGGGACTGCTGGCTGGCGGGCAGACAGTGGGACACTCAGACAACGTGGGGTAGCAAGAATGAGAATTCGAAAGGCCATGTGGTGCGCTTACCATGCAGACGCAGCCCGATTACAGCAATTCGGGTAATTTACCGCGAGCCACACTAGCCAATATAGGACTGGCGACTTTACCCCTCCTACCCCTCATTCGAAGACTGTTTCTTCGATTAGCACGGACTCAGACCTTTCTGCTCGTCACTAGCGCTTAGCTTTAAATCGAGCCGGGAGATAACCATTGAGCTTGAGGAGCTTCCACGCCGTCTATCAACGTCTCCACATTCTATCTCCACACTCTTCCCCATTGTATACTTCAGGTTCTGATGGAGCGGAAGCCGGCCGTAGATCAGCAGCGGTGCCTGTGAGTACTGTGAACCTTATGCCAAAGCTCCTGCATACCACGACTCTCAGTGGAATAATATGTTTGAACCGCCGCCTCCACGTGTATGATGAAGACCGGGTCGACAGTTTTACCCCAGCTGCAGGGAGGAGGCGGAACAATATATAATGTGCTAGGTACGCCCTATGTGAAGTGTAAGCGGCAACCTACCATGGCTTTCCTCAAGGGCAACACATTGCTCTCTGCAGCATGCATCTTAGAGCGCTCCAATCCCCAACACAACCTTCACGGACATTTCTACGCAGTTCTAGATGGGACAAAGAGCTGGCAAGCAGACGCTTACTGGGTATCGCGACTTTTACAACAGCTCGACGACGGAGTGACTGAGGAGAACTACGGGATCCAAGATGCCATCAATGCATTGGAATGTGTGAAGCGGAATGTCAGGGCGTTCAGAGGCGACCCGCTGTTGCCGCTGCCGGCGTATTCCCGCACCCTCTCGGCGCAAATACTACAGAGAACATACTTAACATTACGACTCGATTCCTCACCGATGTCGCCCTTCGCTGCGGCGAACGAGCGATGTTGGCCTCGGCTCCTGAACACGGCGTTTTTCCCAAAGCGTACGCGTTCACCTTTAACCCGGTGTTGTAGTTGGGTTGGAGGGTTAGCTATTACATATATATGCGCCGTAATGTGCGTCGTGGGATACCCTCTTGATATTATTACGAGACACCGAGATAAAAAATTCAGATGGGTTTTGAACGGTATCCGGACTTTTATATTTACTCTCCAAAACATATTTCCATGCGCCGTGCATAATCAACCAACCTGCTTAGTCATCGTTTAGCCTCGCCAATTTGAAGCTCATGAGGGTCCATATCTCCAAAATTGGCAAACTTGCAAACACAAGACCCCCATTATTTGTGAACATGTACCCGATTAAATCTATTTTGTTTTGTAGCTGGCACTAGGCTACTATACTTGCCCAATACCACAATACCACTCCTTGCCCCAAACCAACCACTCATCCATCCATCACGCAACCCCCAACCATATGAAGTCCCCAAAAGCGGCCGGATCCTCAATGAGCTTCCTCGGCCTTCCCAATGGCATAGACTTCGCGTTCACATGGCGCATCCTGCAAATGGTATCGGCACATCCCTATTGGGACCTTTTTCGCCTCCTCTGGCCCTTTCCATGGCGACTACAGCACCCTCTCCCACTTCCTCGCCCGGAGGCCTTCACCCAGGACCTCTTCTATGCCCGCAACCCGCTCATCCCGCAGATCCGGCTCGTCCCGCTGTTTCGTGCGCGAGACTCGCCGATGGCCTCGTTCTACCGTATCTACGAGGCGATGTGTGCGGGACATGGACCCGCCGTAGGCTCCGAGACGGAGTATTTCTGGCGTCGCCCTGAGGAGCATTGGGCGTTGAAGGAAATCCCAGACCCAAGAGATCCGGATCCCGTGAGATATGCGGTGCTTGCTTCGTTGATGGAGGCGATGGTGGATGCGTTCAATTGGAGGCTAGAGTTGGGATTGAGGAGAGGGGGTAAGCGGTGGGTGGAGAGGGGGGATGATGGGACACCGGCGCCGTTTGTGCCAGAGATTATACCAGCATGGGCTGGTAGAGTGCCAGCGCTAGAAGACGAGCTTGTTATTGCAGAAGGAGGAACAGGCCCGCGATTTGCAGCGAGGAATATCATTGCATTTGAGGGGGATCTACGGACGGTCTAAGCACAGAGGGTCTACATGAGTGCTGCGATGAGATGTGGTCGCCTTGAAGAAGACGGTGGTTCGTCCTCGAAGCACGTCTTTGGTATCAAACCTACCCACCAGCGCAATCCTGCAACTCTACGTCTCACCGAAGACGTCTCTGTTGTACATCTGTCGATATATATGCTCAACCACATCTAAAGTGCGTTCATCAGGCAACACGTCAAACCCGTTACGGTTCAGCTGCCTTATATGCTCACGGTCAAGCGGCCTATCAGCATTCCGCTCCACCAGCAAATGAAGAATAACGACTGCATCGCAAATATCGGAGCTATAGCTTCGTCCAGCCGAAGCATAGGACAATCGTCTGATTTTCGTCTCTAGCGCCCACTCAAATTCCACGGCATATATGATTAGATGCTTCCCGCGCCATAACACGACATCCTGGTCTAAGGAATCTTGAAATAGCTTCGGCCGGATAGAGCGACTCGCGAAAATGGTCATCTCATCGTTGAACCAACTGGGTTGGAACGCGAGTTGGGTTGCCACAACTTCGGTGGCGATGCGGATGTCCTCTTTGACATCCTCGTTATCGAATAGTTCCGGGTCAAGGCAATAGTCTAGATCGACTGTAGATTCCCGGTTCTTGAAATAGGCGATCGCGAGGAAGCCGCCGGTAGATATAATCCTGATGGGTGCCAGAGCGCATAGAAGTTCCGACTTCTCAAATTCAGCATCTAGCAAGTCCAGGCCTATGTATCTGTTAATAAAGCCTGAAAGAAGGCATAGAGTCCATGCTAACCTTGCCAAAAGATTTGGGCGCTTAGTTGCTGTTTTTCAGGTGGCGGAGTAGCTGGTTTAGAACGCACAGCAGGTTTCTTGCGGAAGAAGCTCATAGTTTCAGATGTATACTGTGATAACCCGCGCCTACGAGAAGGTACACGTGAACAAGCCCGGAGGCTTCATCAGGTATTGAGAAACTCGAGAATTTCGACTTTCGGCTTTCGAAAAATAGCTGTGAGCCCCCAAAGCGGGGTGATGTTGCGAGGGGAATCCAAAAAGTCGTGGGAGCGGGGGGGTCCAGAGATCGACAAGGCGACGAGGCAAGGCGAAGAGGCAAGGCGGAGGGCGGCAAAGGGGTAAAAATGCAGATAGAACGAGATTGAGGGGGTTATATAGTCGTCACGGTCACGATAAATAAAATATGCGAAGTGAAAAAATATGGGCTAAAATCAAGGTTGCCTTTTGGAGGGGACATGTCGAACTATAAAGTGGGCAAGTGGGCAAGTGGGCGCGGGTGGTACGGCGGTGCTAAGCGGAAGGCACGGTCTAGACCGCAGCAACTGTCTTACGTTTCCGAAGCTGTCACTTGGTCCGTGCGGGTAACAGCGACGATCTAGAACGAGCAAAGGGGCATGAAAGTACGTACTCAGTACTACTCGAGGGTGCTGTACTACTCGAGTATTGTATTGCCACCAAGAAGTCAGAGATAGAGATAGATACGGCTTCATATTTCATTCGGATTTGGAATAGAGCATGCAAGTCTCATCCCATACCGAAATACTATACTACACGTCATATAATAGATATAATACACCAATAGTTCCTTCAAGAGGTGTCGGTGCTGAAGCGTGAACAGGAAGTTTTATCACTGCTCCCTTTCTCTCACTAGCTGCTAATCATGTCCATATATACCAATAATTTCTTTTTTTTTAGGTATCGGCGCTGTAGCGTGAACAGTAAGTTTTATAACTGCTCCCTTCCTCTTACTAACTGCTATTCATGTCCATATATACCCAGTCAAACGGCGACCAAGAATCGAGCATTTGAAAGTCAAGCACTGGGTCCTGAATCTGAAGGCACTCTCGTCAGTACACGCCGTTAATTCTACCCTCGCAGAAACATCAGACAGGGTAAAACTTACACCAGAATCCCAATCAAGCCCACTCAAGGGACTTTCGTCAAAATTATTCCCCATACTCTCCCCTTCGCTTTCCCCAGCCCTCCTCTCAAGAGTCTTAACACAAAATTCCGTGCTCTCTTTCCACGCCCTCCGGATGTCTTCATCCATCGATGTCCCCTTCTCCATAGACGTGATCTGCGCAAGTACGCATCTGCTAAATACATACACCTTCACGGTACGCTCTTCTGCCTCCAGCCGCGCTCCACACATATCGACAAATCTCTGAACCGCGCCATGTGCTTCGGTACGTATGGCATCCTCTGCAATGCTGGGAAAGGGTGATGATGGCGCACTAAGCCGCGTCGTTAATTCAAAGATTACGGCGACGGTGGCCTGAATTGGGACGCCAAGGAACAAACCGACACCGCGAAGTTGGAGTGATTTGTAGTCGTCGTGGCCTTGGGGGTCCGGGATTGCCGGTGCGACCAGCGAGAGGGACGTCTCTAGGGTAGCTTGGCGGGAGAAGTAGTATGTTTGGTTGGTTTTGGCTCTCATGGCGTAGGGTAAGTGGAGAGAGAGGAGGAAGCGTTTCGTGAAAATTGTCAGGAGTTTCGTTTGTAATGGGGAGGGCCCTGCGGGTGTGCTGTCGGATGCAGAAGCAGACTGCCAGAACTGAATGGCCGAGGAGTGCTGCTGACAGGCCGCTGTGAGGTCGCCAGCCAGGCGGAGGGTTTCGCTATATGAGTCGGTGGACCGGAAATCGTTGATGAGCTTCGCGATGGCGATTCTAACAGGAAAGGTCTTCGCGAGGGCAATTTGGATGCTGCTCTCCGTAAATGTAGTATCTGGTTTCGGAGCTACTGGAGCAATTGATTGCTCGTCGATTTGCGAATCATCGACATTGGATGGAGGCTCGCAGTCGAAGTCGTTAGTCGACAGTAAGAGTGGGCCGCCTGAATCCATAGCTGACTGCAAGAGAAGCTCGACCACTGTAGCCCATAGCCGGCGCCGATGCTCTGCGTGTAATGTAGACATTTGGAAAAGCTGAGAGGGGTCGCGGTGCAGGCCCATCTTCATAGCTGTGCGGAGAAGGCTCCCAGCTGATACCCAAACGCTATCTCCATCAATGGTGATTGCCTGTCTAGCGATGAGCAGTAGACATCTTATCTCCAAGTTCGCAAGGGTAGGTTTTGGGTTCTGATAGGGAGAACTGATCCATGCTTCAACCGTATGGATCCATTGCGTTGCTGCGGCACGTAGGCTTGCCAAGCTCGGATCTAAATTTGGAGTTTCTTGATAGAAACAAGTCCCAATTGCCATTACCAGTAGAAGCTTTATTACATATAGGTCGCGGGAAGCTTTGGGGTTGACCCAGAAGTCTGCATACTCCTTCAAAAAGGAAGGAATATGGATGATACGAAAGACGGATTCGAAAGTTCGAATGTACCCCTGGATGAGCATGTCGGACGTTTCCCTCGATGGAACATGGTCACGAAAATCCAGGGGAACAGTTTGAGGGGCGAGATGTCGGAGCTGAGCCGCGTTGGCAAGACGCTTACACTTACGGACAATTTCGCGCATTTCCGACTTCTCCTCTTTCCCAGTAGCACCTTCGAGTTTCCCCATGAAATCTAACTTGGAAAAATTAGTATATATTTAACTAGCCCCAGGTTTGAAACCTCAAGTTCAACCAAATCATACCTGTTTAGCGTACTTCATCCAGTGATTTTGTCCGCGAAACTTCACCTTCTCATAATTCGATTCCTTTTTTCCCTTGTACATTTTGCATACTTTGGGAGACGTAGGTGGGGGAGTAAGTCGTACTTGCAGAGAATCACTTGATTCTCCATGCGACCCGTTGCGTGAAGCATCTAGTAACTTCTTCTCCAGACTTTGGACTCTGTTTAGCAGTGCCTGCACGTGCTCTGTGGTTGCGGGCGACCCATTGTGCGACTGAACCAACGAGGAGGTCGACGCGGGGGCAGACGGGTAGCTGTCGGAACTGGTCATCTGCTCATATATTTGTTGTCGATTCTGACCTGAATCGGGTTGGGCGTGAGGCGGGATCTTCCTCACGATTGGAGCTGCGGCGGAATAACTGTCCTGTAAATTTTGATAGGTACATGTCTTGCTCCTGGAACGGCTACATGGCCCGCAAGGGGTGGAACGGTCACATTTTATCTTGCGGTGGCGGCACTCCTCGCACGCCAATGCCGGACGTCTCCGTTTCCTAAAGGGGAATGCCGTAGGGGATGTGGTGGTTATTGTTGGAGCAAGGACACTATCTCCGGGCACATTAGGATCCATGTTTCTTCCACAGAATGGCGGTCCTCCTCGGCGTTCGCTCGGTGATGGCTTGATGGGTATAACGGACACTTTGCAACGGGGTATAGCGGGCATATATATGGAAGGAATTTAGAGATGACGAACCTGCTATATCTTACGGGGTTCTATTGAGGGGACCGCGGACAATTACCGGGGATCTCGGAGATATGGCAGCCGTTTATTGGTCCATTCAGGGGGGCTTCACTTTACCACGTGACCTTATGTACAAATAATGCTACAATGATACATTTGAACCCGAGATGTCCGTTTCCATGCCGAATTCAAATCCGACCCAGCGACGGGTCCCAGCAGCTCTTCGTAATACTCTAATGCTCTTGGATGCATTCTTCATTCAGATTTAATAGAGGCATCCGATGAACACTGCAGAATATGTTTGTAAGTAAGGTTACCCACATTTAATTATCTCCATTTGTCTGTTGTACCCCTCTGTGATTGTGCTACTGCGCACCTCCTTGCATCCAGAAGTCTCACTTTGTATGACCATAAAAGGAACACGACCCTTTCGAGGTCCCCATCTCGATTTCCTCATATCCCATTTCCCCTTTATTTTATTTTATTTCTTCCAGTATCTTTTAAAACATTATATCCGGTAAGATGACTTCCCAGGGAGAAAGCAACAGACCTGGTGATTCCAACTCAGAGTCCGATGAGGTTCCTCAGTTCCATTCAGCCACAGCCCTTGCCCCTGCAGATGCCGAAGCGGGTGTGATAGAAAAAGCTTACAGTTCGGTCGATGATGACAAGGGCACAACGCCAGTAATAACTTTCCCTGAGGGGGGTGCACGGGGTTGGGCAACAGCTGCCGGAGCTGCTGGCGTTTTGTTCTGCACCTTTGGTTATATCAATACATTTGGGTAAGTTTCCAGTGCCAGATTAAGAGTTTTCGCTGAATATTGAAACTAATAACTTGCAGATTTTATCAAGAATACTATCAAACCCATCAACTATCTGGCGAGAGTCCTTCGGCCATTTCATGGATCGGCTCTCTCCAAGGTTTTTTTATTTTCTCGGGCTCTCTTGTTGGAGGGCCATTGTTTGATCGCTATGGCGAAAAGGTATGTGCTCTGGTCGATCCCATCAAAATTACACTGTAATAACCAATGTGGATCTGCAGGCTTTGTGGCCTCCTGCGTTCATCTACGTTCTATCCATCTTTATGACCTCCATTTCGATGAAATACTGGCATTTTATTCTTGCACAAGGCGTCGTAGGTGGGGTCTCTATGGGAATGACGATGGCGCCGGCTATGGCAGCTGTGCCTCAGTACTTCAATAAAAATCGTGGTGCGGCGATGGGTGCAACTGTTGCTGGGTCCTCTGTGGGCGGCGTCATCCTCCCCATCATGCTCGGAAAAATGCTCAACGGCAACGCGCTATCATTTGGATGGGCCGTTCGCGTCGTTGGCTTTCTCATGCTCGCCATTTTAGGAGTGTCATGCTTATGTATCAAAGCACGTTTGCCACCTCGCAAGGGAACTTTCTTCCTCCCCGGTGCGTTCAAGGATCTACAATATGTGGCTCTAGTTGCAGCTGGTTTCCTGATGGTCTTTGGCTTCTTCGGCCCGTTCGTCTATCTTCCTGTCTATGCGGTCAAACACGGAATGTCGAAACTCCTTGCCTCATACGTCTTATCCATTCTTAATGCTGCATCCTTCTTTGGTCGGGTTGTGCCTGGTATTTTGGCCGATAAGGTCGGGCGCTACAACACTCTGTTTGTGGGAGGTGTTGCGTCGGGAATTCTAATATTCTGCTGGCCGCTCATCACCACCAATGCGGGAATTATTGTTTTAGCCACACTCTTTGGATTCTTTTCTGGCACGATTATTTCGGGATTAATGGTGTGTCTCGCATCGTGCGCAAGCGACCCGCGAGCAATTGGTACTTATATAGGCATGGGGTTAACGCTGGCAGGCGTGGCAGTACTGGTTGGCCCTCCAATCAATGGGGCTCTTCTTACAGAGTATAGTGGCTTTCATGAAATAAGCTGGCTTATGGGGACGATGATCATGGCTGGCGCCGTATCCGTGGTTTTGGCAAAGTGGTTGGGTGGAGGGGGGATTTGTGCGAGGTCGTGAGCGACTTGACTTACCTGTGGATTATATGTAGCATTCAAATAGTCCAGTCAGGTGTCAATATAAAGGTGGCTAAAAACTTGGTATTATAAGTCGACTTTAATAATGTTTTTTTTTTGTGACGGATTAAAGTTTACAGTGGGAGTTCAAGCATCAGCTTGTAACACCACGATGCAAATTTATCGCTTAACTTCTTTTGCCTCAAAGTTCGATTGACTTCTGGGCGATTCATTGACTCCGCCGTAAATTCTGTTTCTTCCGTAGAGACAATCCCGTCCTAACAACAAATATGGATGAGAACCCAGCTCTCGTTCAGGAAGCCCGCAACAGGCCTGCCTCATCGATACCCGTCGTCCTTATTCACGATGGCGGTGGCACAATCTTCGGATACTACTTACTCGGCGAGCTCCACCCTGCGCGCGAGCTATGGGCGATCTATAATCCCGACCACGACAGTGCTAAGCCGTATCCGTTAACAATGGAGGAGATGGCACGAAGCTATATCCAACTGATCGAAACAAGCGGAATCCGTGGCCCCATTTATCTTGGCGGTAAGCCCCGCTACAGGACTATTTCATCTCGTCTTCGCCCTTTCGGCCATTACACAGCTAGCAAATACTAATCACGTGCAGGATGGTCCCTAGGCGGCCTTCTCTCCGTCGTTATTGCCAATGAGATCTCCAAATCCACCACCCCCGTCTCATTCTCCCTCGCCGGCCTCCTTCTCATTGAGTCCCCTTTCTACAGGCCTAAAAGAGAGTGTCCCCCGGTGCGCACTGTAGACCTTTCGCACCTCCCAGTGTATATCAATAACTGCCTAAGCAGCTGTATGATCATGCTAGAGGAATGGTCGATGCCGACCACGGGCCCAGAAGGGTGGCTTCCACCTGCGGTACTCATTCGTTCGACCGAGCGCATGAAGGCAGCTCCTGGGGAGTCGGGTGAGTTGCCTGCGAGAGTAGATCTGTGCCGGGATGATAAGATTCTGGGCTGGGCCCATATGGGGCAGGAATTTATCATTGGGACTATTGATGTGGAATCGAATCATTACAATATTTTCGCGATAGACAAGGTAATTTGGCACCTGTCTTGGTAGAACTGCGCTTGGGCTCTGCTGATTATAATTTGATAGATCGAAGAGATAACGTGGGCTATAAATCGGGCATTGCAGAAGCTTGACAGTAGTAGAGACTAGCGGGATGAATTTGTTTGATGATATGGCCGTTACATAGATAGTGACTGGATATTTGAATTTGTCTTGGACCATGTAAACAGACTTTGCACAGTGAATATAAAGATAGTTTTGATAGTTTTGAATGCGAGAGGGATATATAAATTATGCTATCCCACAGTTATATCGTGCTGCTCTCCTATCTAAACTCTGTCGCTACCCTATGTGGTATTTTCACTGCCCTCCTTCACTACAGTAAGCACAACATTAGGCTCTCCGTTGAGCTGCATCTCCTTAGCTTCCCGTATAGTCTGTTTCCTGGCTTCTCGTTTTTCATTTCGTTCCTCATCTTGTGCTATTTTTTTCTCGCTCTTTTTCAAGAAAGGATAACTAGCCGCGGCCCAGCCGGCTTTGGTGAAACAGTAGCCGGGATGTAAAAGAGTGAATGCGCCACAAGCGATCATAATAAGAGCGCCATCGAGTATCATGAACGACACTTCGTCGTTGGCAAGGTGTCCGGTAAAACCATCGGAAAGCTCTACCGCACGGAAGACTGATCGTGTGAAAACACATACAGTGGCGAGAGTGAGACCTATATCGGGAGTGTATGAGTTTATGTTGTAGATAACGAGCACAAGGTATAGGTTGACTACGAAGAAAACAATTTTATGGTGTGACTTACCTCCAAGGAATAGTTTGAACCTCCGAGATGTGTAAATATCGGCGCAGGCAAGGTTTAGACGATGTTTGTTCTTGTACACCCGTAACGCAAACTCAGTGCCAATGACTGTAAACGCTGTGAGACTTGCGACTTGGATGGCAAGGCCGGCGACCATAATGTTAGTACCGAGATCAATCTACTATAGGTTCAGCATCTGTTCGGTACGGTTGCCGTATGTTGGGTAACAAACCATGGTCTGGTTGGTATATGGGACAATCGACGCGATGACCCCCCCAATGGCCACTATCAGCAAGCTCAAAACATCGCATGCCACAAATACGAAAGTGTACGTCTGCGGCTTTAGCCAGCTAATATCTTGGCCGAAGATAACCACTATTCTGCCTAGACAGAGATAGATAGCTGCTGCGAAGAAAACGGGCCCCAGCGTGAGGCTGACCAAATATAGCATGAAATAAGGTTGGTAGAATGGGTTATTGTGAAGAAGGATACGGCCGATGTAGCCTGCACACTCGAGTCCAAGGCCCGCAAGCATGCACAGACAGACAGAGGATGTACGGTATTTGATACCGAGCCATATCTGGGCAAACGCATAGATGATTATGAGGACAAGGAAGAACAGGTTCCCCCCAAACGATGGTATGTATCTCACATATCCCCATTGGTGAACATCGCAGGTGGCGAGAGTACAGACAAAATCTTCAACGTATCCTTCAGGATCCTCACGGCCGACAAGAGGCATTTTGGAGCCGCGATTTTGTAGTGAGGCGAGTGGGGGGTTGCGTGACTAACGGGATTCGAGGCTTCCAAGGAGACTTGATATGGCGCGAGCAGTAAGTGTAAAATCCCAAGTTCTGCCTTGCCTCAAGGGAAGGATGGGGACTGTCTTTAAAGAAGTTGATATGGGAAGCGTCACTTTGGAGAACTAAAAGGGCCCTGGCTCTCTTGGGGGCCATAGTACCCACAAAAGAGCCAGGCCCTTTCACTCACACAAGACTATCGATTCGTTCTGGATGTATTTTAGAACAATCCTGACGGGTAATTCTATGCCCCTATCTCATATTGGAGAAAAGGACCCCCTGCACTTTGGGGAAGTGCCATGTGCCTATTAGTACACTTGTATACCCATCGTTAATTCCCCAGGGGGTAAATGGTTATACTCCACAGCCAGTAATGCATAACGCCAAGATATACGGGGGCCGTAGACGCGATGTCGTTCTAGGTTTAGGCAGCGGCCGGGCCTGCTCCCGAAATATATTTGAAAGATGGGGTCGGAAAGCGGTGGCCACTGTTGGTGGGAAGGTGTGGCGTTTTCTGATATGAGTGAAGACATGGGGCTGTCCAGTCACTTTGTAAAAAACTGGCAGGGCCCCCGGTTCTTTGGGGGCCAAGTGTACCCACAAAATCTTCCCGTCCTGCAGGTCTATCTATTCGATCTAGAAGGATTGTGTCACAATCCTGACGGGTAAGGTAAGCGTTTATTCCATGCAGTCTCCACTGCATCTCTGGCGTCTTCCTGCAACCACTGGCTTAGACCTCGCAAATTCCATCCTAATTCGGCCATTTAACCACGAGCCGGATCCTTCACTTTTTGATCCCAGTTGGCGCCATCGAACTAATTTCTTCCACATGGCGGCATGGATGGTTCTAGTGCCAGCTCGCAGGGACTGGGGGTGCAGCAGCAGATGGGCGGCGCACAGATATGGCTGTTTGAGCTGGGAATCTTCCATACTTAATACCAAAATTCACTGCATTATAAGTCAGTGTCAAATTTGATGGCGGAACAAAGTTTCAATGCAACGAAATTTTTCCACATAACAACTTCATTCTACGGCTATGCCGATGATGCTCTCTAGTATATGGAGCACGTATCCTTGAGCTGCAAGCTCGAGACCGCGTTTGCCGCGAAAAAAAAAGGTAATTTCAAAAGAAGAGGGGATGGCGGAGAAACTATCAAGAGAGCGACCGAAGTGGTGTAAACCAACGAAGCGGCGTACATCAATAAGATTTATCTTGTGTCCCTAATAGCGCCTTTCTATGTCAAAGTCTCAGATTCTCCGCGCTATAGGAGGCACGATTCGATAGGTACCGAGCCTCGTATACCTTTGTTATGTTTTAATCCAGTAGCCGCCGTGAAACTGGTTTACCCAGTCTGGCAAATTCCTGGCGTGTTGTAGCTATCCCCTAGCATTTTAATGCATTTTGCGTCCCCGTTTCTTCATTCTTGATTGAGCAGCTTTAGATGAATGCCGTTGATCAAAAGCTGCAAGCCAGAGGATAATTCGCGCGTAGTTTTCGAAACGATCCGTACCGTGATCTTCGCCGATAATCGTCTCCCCCTTAACGCGATTTCTCTCCCGGATAACCTCAGATACGACTCTTTGGCCAGAGCCGCAACTTGCAATATTCTCAGCCATCATTTCTTCTTTTTTGCTTTGTTTGCGAAAGAGGCCAAGGTCGCATCCAATAATTCAAAATATTTGGCGACAGGCTCTCTGCTGGGGCTGAAGTCGGGTTTAGAATTAAATCTCTCGAATCTTGTCCCGCTTTGTCCACCCAGGCATCGAGTTGGTTTTGTGATAAGGATGGCGATTCTTGCCTTGTTCATCGGCAAGGATCATCTTCCAGGACAGCACTTAGGAGGTCGGCCAACGCTTGAATGGCGGTGCATAATAGATATGCGGGCAATTTGGGGTAGGTAATCGCGGCTTAGAACATATACATCATCGTTTTTTTAAAACATTGGAACAGAAACCGTCGTCAAGTACAGGGTTCGTGCATGTATATGAGTGTAGACCGGGGATGGTGAACGGCTGGCTTCGTAGGATCGAAGTATCAAGATACGATTCGACTGTGATTGGTCCACTGCAATCCCACGACTCCCATATCATAGAGCAGTCTCGTTCGCAATGTTTGGGCGCAGAAACCTTGAATCAAACCCCTGTTCAACCTGCCACGTGCCCGTTGGGGCAATTGAATTTGCAAAAAACTCTAGGAGACCCTGATCATTGTCCGTCGATACTGAGGTATTTGACAGAGGTGGGTGATTCATATTGGCCAACGGAGATTGTATGTTATTGCCGGAAGACTGCCACCACTGAAAATCTCCTGGTTGCCATGGAGGAAACAATTGCATTGAGTTATCACCCATATATCCCATGTCTCCTATTCCATTTTGGTCCTGTCCTTCTTGGCTAGAGCCAGTAGATAGATTGTTCGGTAGTCTGGTTACAGAAGGCGGCGGTTGGCCACTTTCTGGCGATGGATGGCGCGTCGCGGGAGTAGACACACTAGTTGCATTGAAGAGGTTGTCCCAACTTTCCTTTTCTGGTGGTGGTGCTGGCATAAGGAAAGGATAGCGACAGAGTAATTCGATGGTGTGATTCGTAGGCGTTTGTCTGGCTACAGAACCGTCCGCTCTAGATTATATTAGTGATGTACTCTGCGGTATAGAGCACTGCATACCTTTGGTTTTCATCACCATTTCCCCACACAAGGTCCCCTAGCCCGGCCTGCCGGATACGATGGCAGCATTCTTGGTACTGATGAATTGTTAATAAAAACTACCCAGAAATCAATGTCGGGACAACCTACAACTTTGTCAGCCAAGATAATAGTTTCTTTGGTGTTTGCTAGAGCTTTAATGTTAATCTTCAAAAGTCGTGATATCTCTCTGAGTGACTCTCCGCTTGTCGGTTCTTGTTGTTGGGTGATATCATTTGCAAGCTGAATCGTCACGGAGTCTAGAATACAAAAACTAAGCCAAGGATCGCGGAATAGATGGTCCGGCTCTACTCTGAGCACCTTCTCAAGGAGGCGGCTAATTTGCTGAGCATGATAGAGACATCTGTCGCGGCATTTTTGTAAAAATTCAGCTAGAGCCGGCCCGTCGGGATTATCAGGACTGGTAGCAGCACGATCCTGTATCCAGCCCCCAAATAGATCACATGCACATTGATGGTACCAGACATGAATCATAAGAAACATGTCGAGATGTCGACTGGTACGGAAGGTGTACATATGTCGCTCCTCAAATGTCATGTTAGGCGGTAACTTTTTTCGCCAGTCCTCGAGCTCCTTCACAATTCCATAAAACTGCGATGTTTCCATCCAAGGAGGTTCCCTGTTATATTGTCGGTGGTCCCGAATAAAGCTATATTCCTGTGAGTATGTGGGTTTTGGTATCCTATGTAGACTTACTTAGTGATTCGCCTCCTCAGGGCGAGGATTCTTATAAAGTACGCGTTTGGATTTGTTGCATGATACGCCGCCGCATCATCTGACTCATCGTGAAGGAGTAACGTGGTACAGGGAGTACCTTGGGTAAAATTCCACAGATTGCAAGGTAATCCCAAATTACCCACCGCTTCGTCACTGACGTGCATCTCGTCGGAAGCAAGCAAAATATCTGCACCGAAAACAGACCACATCAAACGACGGCTGCATTCGTCTTTAAGAAACGTCCCAGAGTTGCTCAACGGGGAGTCTGATGGTTGGGCAGTGGGATAGTTTAGTTTCAATTGAAGTGCCATTCGGATAGATAGTCCTATAGCTCTATTGTCAGTAAATTTCACGTGTGGAGAGTTAATTATGACGAGAGAAGGAATCATACCCGTCAAATTCCATGCAGAGGTAATATCAGCTTCGTGGACCTCATGTACTGCCAGAGTCTGTAGCGCCAATATGGGAAGTGTTGAGATTTGGTCCAACTTCTCCATCACCATGGATTTTGCTTCAGCAACCCAACTCCTGCCTTTAGCCTTGCTCTCTGGATCGTCGAGAAATTTTGCAGAAACTCCGCAAATTGCCAGTAGAAGCAGTCTGGGCGATTTCTCAAAAGCCTCGCAAAGAACTCCTGGGTGCAGGACATTGTTGAGGCATATGGGATGAACATTGGATAGGTACGAATCAAGATATGGCAACAGAGAAGGGCCAGTTGGTAGCGGCGGTGAGTTAGGTCTATGTTGTAATTAGCTAAATATCCATATTATGGAGTGATGTTATTACAGCCTCGAGCTTCCACGAGAGCTTATTCCCATGTCGACATCTTCTTGCCTGGCAGATGTAACACTCCCGCTTTGGTGACGGTCATGGTCATAATCTACCTCCACGGTTTCCATCGGAATATTACCTTGACTGTCTGGAATATTCAGTAGCTGTGACACTGGGACGGATGTCTCGAGCTGTGATTGTCGCCCTTGCTCGTAGATGCAACTAAGGCCACGGCGGAGGCATACTGAGCACGACGGCTTGCCAGCATCACACTTGAGCTTCCTTTTTCGGCACGTTTCGCATGCCACGGACGTTCTAAGGCGTTTGTGGCCCGCACGAGTAACTTCCCCAGACACGAGCTCCTCGCTGTTCGGACGAGAGGCTGTCATGTACGTCAGCATCAGATGGGCAGGGGATCAATTACTCTTGTCATACCTTGCCATTTGCATTCAAGCCCGAGTTTCTCACACCGTAAACATAAATCTAGGCGGCCGTCACATTTTACCTATAACAATTAGTATCGATGAAGTGCATCCACGTCGTTGGCCCCAAAGAGAAACCCATAAACTTACTTTCCGAAATCGACACGTTGAGCACCCTGCATTCCTCACATTAGCAATGTAGCATTTTGGGGGGGGCTGAACATACCAGTCATTATTATAGTAATTTATGAGGGTCCTCATAGCAAATGTATTCCAAAAACAGCAGAGGAGTCTTCTACCGGACTCCAGAAACTCGGTGTCAAGGCTAGCTTCGCGAGTCACCGACCCCTGTAACGTGGATGGCGCCATGGCGGTTACCCCGCAAATACGAATCCATTTGGCGTTTATTCAGTTTTTGGCGTTTATTCAGTTCAAGTCAGGTGACGTTGAAATATTCAATTATAAATACTGTACTTTCCATTACTGAAGGACTAGATGGCATATTATAATTGTAGCTCTCTACTTCATTGTGAAGCCGTCAACTCATATCAATTATTGTAAGGGTCTACTCGACAGCGTAGACTTAAGTGTCTCCACACGTGATATCAGATGAACCACATAATCCTCATTATACTCGTATCAGTCCCTACTCGAGTACGGGCGCTTCTGCATCGTCCACAGCGTTTACTTTAGTCCAGGGGTCACAACGTTACAGAAACAGCGTCACGCCATGGCGCCTAACTTGACGTCAATTGGAAATGTGGGTTAGCTTCGGATGTCGCGACGAGTGCGGATATCGGCGGGCGGAAGTCGCTAAAATGGCAATCGCAAGGGTAGCTGCTTGCAAGTGCTCTACTGTATTCTACTCGAGTATCATGGTAGAGGCCCAAAGGTTAGAACATGATTATTTCGTTCTAATGTACCGTAGTAACACGCAAATCTTCAGTCGCCCTTTAATTCCTCAGCGGGTTTCCTATAATCCAGATATCAAGTTTTTGTGATATCTCGGCCTGGTTCATTCGAGGACTGAGCATCAATGTCAACACTGTCACCCTTGAGGGTTCTGTCTCCTCGGAAAAACACATCCTCCATCTCTTCTAAGCTCCTTCCAGCGGTCTAAATAAGTTTATTAGATTGAATTCTTGGCAAGGTAGTTCAGGCACAAAACATACCTCTCTCAGCACGAAGAAAGAATACACAATGATCGCATAATTGAAGATAGAAAACATGAGAAATGTTCTCCATCCAATATTTGAGACTGCATATGGTGTAATCTGCGAAAGTGCAAAGTTGAATAGCCATTGCGACGCTGCCCCGATAGCAATTCCAATCTCACGGATCCGAGTGGGGAATATTTCTCCAAGATATATCCTAATAATACATTAGCTTCGCCTGTCAAAGAAGAGTGGGGCACGTGCCATGCAACAGGTCCCCAGGACAAATTGTATGACGCAGATTCGCAGTAAACCATTAGGACTGCTGCGATAGCAGAATGTGATATGCTGTCACTTGGCTTTCCTGGGGGGAATTTCGCAACAATGATGGCGATAATTAGCATGAAGGTTCCCATCGCTGCAGCCCCACCCATGAAAGCAGTCTTTCTACCAATTCTACCAACAACAAAAAGCTAAATTATAGTCAGATTGTGGCCAAGAACTGGTCAAGTGGACTTACACAAAATGTCGACACTGCTACAACCTTGACGACTCCAAAGAAACCCGTGATCAAGGCCGTTGAGTTGCCAGCACCAACGCTTTCAAATATTTGGGGGGCATAGTAAGCCAAGGAAGTATTACCAGTAAGTTGGGCAGCTATATGAAGGTCAGCCTAATCCAACAACATATCCAAATTGAGGAAACCTACCGAGCTGCATGCTGATGGCAATAAAAACTCGGTATCGGTTGGAAGGAAGCAGCAATTCCTTGTAAGTGAGGCCCTCTGATTGCCGACTCTCCTCTGCAATTCCAGCGACGATCTCTGCAAATTCATCCTGCACCTCTTCTGAGTCACCGCCACGAACCCAGATCAGATTTTCGAGGGCCTGATCATTTCTCCCTCTCTTTACTAGCCAGCGTGGGCTTTCCTTAACAAGAATCATGCCCAAGCCTAAAATTCCACCGGGGACTTGAGTTAAGCAGTTAGCATGCGACATCGCTCCGTCTCTAGGTACAATGGGGAAGCTCACCCAACTGAAGTCCAATTGGAATTTGCCATTGCATAGTACTCGGCTGGAGATGCTTTTGGACGGCATAATTTACCCTATCAATCTGTTAGATCATATAATTCCGTGGCATTGTTCATACATACCAGTAGCTCGCACATACACCGAGAGCAAAGAAGAGCTGGAACCCTGACCCGAGTTGCCCACGGATGTTTTTGGGAGCCATTTCTGCCGAGTACATCGGAACAAGGACGGTGGCTGCGCCTACACCAAAGCCGGATATGATTCTACCGGCGTAGAAACAGGCTATGGAGTGGGTATTAACCACTTGAAGAATTCCGCCCACGACAAATACGGCGGAGCTAATAACCATAGCCCAGCGTCGGCCTAGGCGCGCCGTGATAGGCCATATCACAAAACATCCAAAAAACGCTCCGGCCTGTAGGATGCTAACAGAATTGGCGTTGATAGACTTGAATTGTGCCTTGGTGTATCTGAAGTCTTTCCGGAATGCTTCGAGGGTGAGAACTCCACCGACAATTCCAGTGTCGTAGGCAAACAGAAATGATCTGAAGTTTGGATATTAGTATCATTATTAACTGGACGAGGGTTTGATAGATATAATGAGCTTACCCAACACAACAAAGAACCGCAACATAAGTGGCGCGAAAGTTACCCAGCGAGGTACCCATTGTGATATATTTGCTGAGATTTCGAGATTATTCGATAATATCTGGGAGGAAGAGAAGGGAATCACTCCAATTTATGTATCGCTCGGAGATGATACAAGCCACAGTCGCCATGGCGTGCTCTCCATCCGGGCAACATGGAGGATATCCTTCAACAAGGGAGCCATGTTTTCAACATTGGTTTACCTGCGTTCCAGGAGTAATCTGGGGTCGATGTTAGCGGCCCATTTCTTGTGGGTGTTTCGGTGACAGGGGGAGCTCAATCGGTAGTGCCTTATTAGGGGGCGAGCTAGGCTAGCGCGAGCGACATCCACGTTGTCGGTTGACGAGATCCGAAATTCCCCACTGCGACTTCCGACGGATGTCGCCTCTGGTGTAGCAGGAACGGCGGATGTGGGTGGAGGCCGACTTCCATTTGGCTTCGGATGATGAGAGCATCCCATAGTTACCCCTCAGGGTATCGGCAGATTCATTTTGGGAGGGGTAAATAATATATATACCCAACGAGAATCCTTCTCTACAAATAATTCTTAATTCGATGTAATTAAGCTGTAATTTACACAGAAACTTTCGCAATCATGTCTGAAGCTCCCACCAAAAAACCCAACTTTCTCATAATCCTCGCCGATGATCTTGGTTTCTCAGACCCAGGCTGTTTTGGCGGAGAAATCAGAACGCCAAATATTGATCGCCTAGCGAAAGATGGAGTTCGATTCACAAATTTCCACGCCGCAGCGGCGTGTTCTCCAACCCGGGCTATGATTATGACAGGCACCGATCACCACATTGCAGGTTTGGGCAACTTGATTGAATGGTCAAAGGCTTCGGCTCAAGCTGCTGGGAAGGGGAAAGTTGTCTCCACCGCTCCACAGAGAGGTGCGTAATTTCTATCTCACTCGCTTTTTCAATTATGCCTGATAATTTTCCCAGGTATGCCCGGTTACGAGGGCTACCTTAATGAGAAAGTTGTTGCACTCCCTGAAATTCTAAAAGAAGGTGGCTACGAGACTTTCATGGCTGGAAAGTGGCATCTCGGAAGCACCAAAGAGAGATCACCAACGACCCGTGGCTTTGAGAAATCCGTGGGCATGCTTGCCGGGTGCTGTAACCATTACGCATACCAGCCTCCGGGATCGTGAGTTGAACTATCTCTGTTCGTTTCATAGCTAACATGGTTCCAAATAGTGAGAATGACATGCCGGGATTTATGCAGACGAGCCACATCGCCGTGCACCTGGAAGATAATGAATACCTGAAGGAGCTACCGAGCGACTGGTACTCATCCGATTACTACGCAGACAGGATGGTGAACTACCTGAAGGACCGCGATACCGAGCGCCCATTTTTTGGCTATCTTCCATTCACAGCTCCTCACTGGCCGCTTCAAGCGCCCCCAGATCTCGTTGCGAATTATCGCGATATCTACAAGGACGGTCCGGAAGCGCTGCGCCAGTCCCGACTTGCTAAAATGATTGAGTTGGGTCTTATGGATCCCAAAACCGTGCCCCAC
This sequence comes from Pseudogymnoascus sp. VKM F-4281 (FW-2241), assembly GCA_000750745.1. Taxonomy (NCBI): domain Eukaryota; kingdom Fungi; phylum Ascomycota; class Leotiomycetes; order Thelebolales; family Thelebolaceae; genus Pseudogymnoascus; species Pseudogymnoascus sp. VKM F-4281 (FW-2241). The sequence goes on from JPJV01002407.1 coordinate 31,443, forward strand.
CCTGTTGTTGCCGATGAGAATGAGGAGTGGGAGGAAATGAGTGATGAGGCTAAGGCAAAGTCGAGTCGTGCGATGGAGGCCTTCTCGGGTATGGTCGAGGTGAGAAGCTTGACTATTAGCTGCGCATCATGTACTAACGTCTAATCAGTCCATGGATATCAACATTGGCAAGGTTCTCGACGAGCTGGAGAAGCAAGGCGAGCTTGACAACACATTCGTCATGTTCCTTAGTGACAATGGAGCCGAGGGCGCAGCATACGAAGCATATCCTGTACGAGCCCAGTGCGATGGCTTCAAAGAATATAGCAGCTGACAAAATCCTAGATGATCCGAGGCCCACTGCTAGAGCACCTCGACAAGTATTACGACAACAGCCTAGAGAACATCGGGAACGCCAACTCATTTGTCTGGTACGGCCCGCGCTGGGCGCAGGCATCTACCGCACCATCAAGGCTGTACAAGGCATACCCAACAGAAGGAGGCGTTCGCGTGCCCTGCGTCGCACGTTATCCTGGGTTCAAAAATGGACAGACTGTCGATGACTTTGCGACTGTTATGGACATTGCCCCTACCATCCTTGAGATGGCTGGGCTGTCGCATCCTGCACCAGAATGGTTAGGGAGAGAGGTTGTACCGATGAGAGGGGCATCTATGAACCCCTGGGGAACTGTATGAACTTCTGATCAACATTCATAAGTACTTTTAACTAATATCAACAGGGCTCTGCCGAGAGGATCCATGAGGAAGAGTTTGTTCAGGGCTGGGAGCTCCTCGGCCGCGGCGCCATTCGGAGGGGAGATTGGAAAGCCGTCTTTATCCCCAAGCCGAAGGGAACCGAAAAGTGGCAGCTGTATAACCTCAAAACTGACCCTGGCGAGGTAAACGACCTTGCGGATGGGAACCCAAAGGTGTTACAGGAGCTTCTCGTGCTTTGGGACAACTATGTTCTTGAGAACGGGGTTATTCCATTACAGCCTGAGCTGGGTGAATATATTGAGGCGTTGGATGAGCAGATGACTGTAAGTTATACCTATTCTCCATGTATTATTGCAGCGCTGATAATTTGTAGGAAAAAGGATGGATGGAATATGAATTCTGGCAACCAGGAGCGATCCAGAACCCCGAAAAATATACCACAAACCCACCACGGTTCCCAAGGGTAGACAGGAAGGCGACTGTTGCAACAAATTTCGCAGCTCAGCTCGCCACATAATTTATGTATTTTTTGGTAATTATTCTAGTATAGTATGGCATATTAAATATACTATCAATCGTCCAACACCGTTGATGACTCTTCCAAAGTATCTCTCATACCTTAAGAGGTGCCCCCCAGATGGACCCAGACGTAACTAGGCACAATAGCCCTCAAGACATTGCTCTACATAGATAGCCCCCCGCTATCAGTTCGATCCTGATCTCTCTTCTTATTTTGTCCAGCGCCTCTTACACCAGCCGCCCTAGCTGCGATGAACTGCAGCTGGAAACGGCGGTGGGCAGGTCTACTATCTTTCTAGTGCGCTCTGTCCATCGCAGCCACCGCCATCGCCGATGCGTCAAGCCGGTCTGAGCCAGTCTGAGCCAGTCTGAGCCAGTCTGAGCCAGTCGGATGCCGCACCCGCCGCCCCAGATGTGATGAGCAACTGCTGAGGCATAAACGGTGGCTGGCTGCATGCTGTAGTTGCCTAGTGGCCTCCAAAGAAAGTGAGGAGATCTCAATGTTACGATGGCCAGGAATCTCAAACGGAGGGATTAGTTACGCGTTTGTTTCTTCGCTGTCCCCACGTTCCGCATTTAACCTGTCTCATTGCGATAAGTTGGTGAAACGGGCGGGTAGCAGCACGCCACGGATTTGGCTTTGCCAAGTCGCATTGGCAAAGGCATGGATTGGGGAGGCGGTAACAAATAGCTGTGCATGCGGGTATTCAGCCTCTTGTCCTCAGTTTGGGCCTTCATATAAATACAGCAATCGAGCTCCGCCAAGTCGCCCGCCCCCCACGGCTTGTGGCAGGATGATGAGATGGTGCAATCCCAACCACCCATCCCACAGCAAAGCGAATCGACCAATCAGCTGAGAGGACAAACCGACCTTCCTAATCAGTCTTAAAATTGAAGCTATTCGCAAAGCTTGTATATCATAGGCTCACGACTACGAATGCCTGGTGAATGCTTGGTCTTTGGCATTATGCTGCAAAGTTAGGCCGGCTTACTATCACCAAGGCAAAGTAGGGCTTCCGGGATTCCTGCGAGCCACACATTGCCATGGAAGGGATGGGGAATATTCCAATGCCATATCGCGCTGCAACGTGCCAATCTAGCTGAGTAACCAGGTGAGTGACTCACATAACATGAGGTTAATTTACCCATTTTCTTCGTGATGATAAGAGTTAAAATCTATACAGTACGTGTAATGTGATCTGTGTCAACTTCCAAATCCCACACGCCGACATCAAGACTCGCAAGCGTTTGTTTACGTTACGAAATCTGACAAGTTGAGAACCAGTAAACTTTTCCTCCCTGCAACAAACCGCACACGATATCATCATGAGCAGCATATCAGAAGTGTGGGCATCATCAGCCCATAGCGCATCCGGACGCCAGTTAATCCAGGTCCCGCTCCCCATGCTCGAAGCCCTTGCAAACGGAGACCTGGAATCAGCCAACACCCTCTCCCCACACGCCCTAACCCCCTACCTCATCTCCAAGGAGTGCCGCGGCGTATGGCGCATGCGGCGCGACCAGGTCACTGCCGACCCCGGTGATGGCGTCTGGGTGACTCGGCTTCTCGTGGATTCGACGACTGGCGCTGTAGTGGGTCGTGCGGGGTTCCATGGGCCGCCGGACGAGGTGGGCATGGTTGAGATAGGATACGCGATTGACCCCTTGTGTCGCCAACAGGGACATGCGCGGGCTGCACTCAAGATTCTCCTCGAGGTTGCTGGGGAGGACTCGCGCGTGGATGTCGTTCGTGCAACGGTTCGGCCGGATAATCTGGCGTCGAGGGCGCTGATTGATCAGCACGGATTTCGTGTGATGGGTGAGCAGTGGGATGATGAGGATGGTCTGGAAGTGATTCTTGAAGTCTCCGTGTGATGAATGGACACTCACGGAGTTAGTTGGCGATAGGGGCTCTGGCCGAGTTATACAGCGGCTTGGTGCCTCACCGAAGCCCCGCCACTTTCGGAAATCCACGGAATTATCGATCCTCTGGGAGTCTGAGTGAGCCCTAGGCGGTATGTCACCGAAGCAGGCGAGTAGTTTATCTTCTGAAAGGAACTGATTACGCCACAAATTTTCTTTCAATAACTTTATCTTGACCGAAATCTTCCTCCGCTGGATTCCAAAGGCCCAATCATTGCGAAGGTGCCATCAACCTTTATTTTCCGCAGAGAATAAGCTATCAAGGTGTAAACTTCTCTCTTTGTTTACACACAGTGCAGAAATCTGTCCCTAAGAGGGATGCAACCTCTGGCAACCAGATGAAAGGGTGGACTATATAGTACCCACAAGTCAAGCAACCCAATATAACGAGGCAATGTCATCCCGGAGAGAGAGATCGGGGGAGTCCTCTCGAGAGTTTATCAATCTCACACTGCGGGAAGAGATTATCTTGCGGAACCGTGACCGAGAACGGAGACGACGCCAAGTACGAGAAATGATAGGAAGGACAGGAAGGGAGTCTGTTGAAACCTTTGAGAGAACTCCAAGAACCAATAGAGGAGACCCTCGATTTGATAGAAATAAGTCGTTCCACGAGAGAACAAGAATACTACAAAGACGAGGACCGGAGCAAACTATCAGAAGGCCAGAGAGGAGGCATACAGGTAATCCACAGTTTCGAGAGCCAGTAATGTCGCACAGGATCGTGGGAAGAGACGTGGACATCAACGAGGAACGGATGTTCGATCTATTACCACCTCCAGATCCAGAATTACATATCCGTACGTGGAGGTCTTTGAGTAGGGTTTATTCCAAGGCGAGCATTGTCGAGATGGTGAGAGGCCTAGATCGAGAGGAATTTATGGAGTTTGCGAGGATCATCATGATCGGTCTGCCTGTGACATCTATCGCAGACATGAGAAGGCGGGGAATGGTACGTTCACAACTTTTTTCTTATCCCCTTTACTAACTACTGTACAGATGGAAGATATCCAGCGGGTAACCGGTGTAGGGATTTCAGATGATTTCCACCAAAGATACGATGATGAATGTTATGACCAGCGTGACGATGAGGATGAGTCGGTATTTGACCCAGATTCATACGATATTGAGGATCCCTTCGAATCTAGGCGACATTCATACAGGAGAATCGAGCATGCTGCGGAAATATCTTCTGACGAGCCAATGGAAGACCATGTAAGCACCGAAAACGCTGACAATGGTAGCAACAACCGTCGCAGTCGGTTAATGCGAAAGTCTGTTAATCACCAGCGACAAAGCCCGCGATCCAAACCTTCGCATCCTCGTGAAAGCCCTTTCGTGTCCTTGCGTCAAAGCGATGGCGACGAAGAGGAGCCGGCGTTACCAGAAGCATCTGTTCGCCCCCGCTCCCGCTCCCGCCCCCTACTCCCGCCGATTTCGACAGTGCTCTCCCTGCTTTGCTCTCCAATTCCAACTCCCGCCCATTCAACAGTATATACAAAGATAAAGCGCAAAGAGTTAACAAGACGAAAATTCGTCGATTCCGGGAATGCCTTGCTGCAGCATATAGCACGGTGGATGGGCCAAGAGCCAAATTGGGGGAAGGTGTGCTTGATAAATACGCAGAGAATGCCCCAGTCCTCGCGAGACTGTTTGAATATGACACCATGTTAAAAGGGGTGTTTGATCTGCTGCAGGAAAGCAACTGCAGTATCCCCCCAGTTTGTAGCTTGGAAAGTCGGTCGGACGCGGATATCCCAACAGCCATTTACAGAGTCGTCGGGCAGATAGGCTTTACAGGGGAAAACACCGCCCAGAGCCGCCTCCATGAAGCGCACAATTATCTGGATTTCAACCGGGTATTTGAGGCTGAGGTCGTACGTCGAAGCGCTCTCTCCCCAGTCGCGAGCAAAAATGGGGATGGTTCTGTGCTGGCTAATGTCAAGTTCGATATAGCATGCGCAGTGACCAAGTTATCCCGACGGGAACTTACGGCGACGCAGTCGACAGACCCGGAAATATTGAAGACGGCTATAACTCGAGGCGTTAACTTGCGGCAATGTGGTATCAGAGTCTCGGCTTATACTAATGCCATGGGGTCATCGGCTGCGTTGTTGATCTGGCCGTGGCTTCCTATGCAGGCACTCACGCCTATTCCTCTTTTCAGGCTGCAACATGTACTCATCGAAGCGGTGTCGAGGTTTCTTCTGGGATCGAATGAATATCGAGCCATTCGGGCTCTCGTCGACCACCTCTCAACGTGGTTTGAGGGGTGGATGAATGGCAGTATCTCGTCAAAAACTGCTACTCAGAGACTTAAAGCTTTCTTAAAACCTGGCGATGAGGCCAAATTACCACCAAAAGGGCTTGAGATTCCACAGCTTGCTCGCAACTCTCGTGATGAGCCAACAGACGATCTACGAAAGCTCATTGAGATGTTTAGAGCAACTCCCCGAGCCGATAATGCTACATATTCCACAGTGGGTATCGGGGGCCACATTATGAGTCTCGATATCACTGACATGGAATCTCTCGGGGGTCAGAGGCAACTTACTGAGCGGGCGATCGAAGCCGTCCTAGCCACGACAAAATTCCTTTATGGCGTCATGTTAGCCCGGGCTTCTGGATACGGGAGTCTATACGATCAACGGGAGTATGAGCACGAACGATCCATGCCGATTGATAAGCGAATCAATACAATCCTCTGCCCCGTCCACACGGGATCGTCAAGACCACATTGGGTCGGAGTGGTAGTGCGGCTTGATTTTCTGAAGAGAGAGCGCCCCGGTATTTCAATGACACTGCTTGATTCCTTGGCGATAGATGCCAATAGTGCCATCTATGACGAGCAAGTAATCAAGAAGATTGTGATTACCTGGCTCCGCCATCGCCTACCCGATTTCAAGAGCTTTGCGATTAACGGAGAACTGGCACGTCCACGGGTCGAACAACAGGCAGATCTAAATTCTTGCGGGGTTCACATGCTACTGAATTTGCGCGCCGCAGGCCTCAACGGCAAGTACATATCGAAAGGGGATAACTGCACCGACAGGGAGTGGATAGATGACGCCCGTGAATCGTTCATCAGACGGATTCTTCGAAGCGCTGGGAAGCATCTGGGTGGAGATATTGAGAGGAAGATTAATGAGCTTCTCGACGAGCCTGGTGGGGGAAGCGGAGCGATAGGGACGGACTGAACTTTCGCAAACGGAGCGTTATCGCCGCGTTTGGGTTTTCGATTTCTCTCTCTGTCCGTCGGTGGTTAGGCCTGGCAGTGTGAATGGGCTAGCCCAACCACAAATAGCGGGTAGATAGTATTGTAGAAAATTCAAATCCTAAGTCCTATAACTATAGTAATAATAATTACTATCCCTTCAACCAACCTGTTTCCAAACGATATATATAGAAATAGCTCTAGTTAAGAGGCCTCGACAGAATTAGAAGCGGGCATAGGCAGACATCCGCAGGGCAGATGAGGCGAAGAAGCCGTTCCGCTGCAACGTCTGTAACCTTGGGTAGAGTACTACAGCCAAAGCAACCGGACTCGCCATTATGAGAAGAGAATGCGGCATATGAAAAACATGACGGACATGGCGGCGGCTTCATCTAGGTCGACCGAATCGACCCCGTCGATTACTGAGCCCTAGAGGCGACCATGGCGTATATGTTTTAGAGTATCATATCTGGTGTCTGTCTCTACGGGATGGGTTATATGTGCCTGTAGGGGTACCAGACGCTATCCTACCTCAGTGTCTGCTCTCATTGCGCCTTAAACGAAGGAATCCAGGGGCACTTCAATCTAATTGCGGAGCAACTAGAGGAACGCGCGATCGACCAGGAAAAGAAGAGAGTCGAACTCAAGGCGTGCATGTTCACATTGCGCCCACAACCACCACCAATAACACACAACCACCACCAATAACACCAACCACTAAGCACCACCATGCCTGTTGTCGGAGAGGTCCTTCCAATTGACCACGCCCTTGTTGAGATGCGTGAAGATCTCCGTACGGAGCTCTCAGCTCACGACCTTGCCTCTGCCCCTAAGGATTAGAATATCTTGAGGACTAAATGAGGGCCTCTATGACATCTCGTTTGTCGAGGCTCCAAAGCAAGACATCTGGCTTGTGCGGGTGGTCGACGAAGAAGACCAAGTATAGGGGGTTCCTTCGGGAACATACCATGAATTTCCTCGAGCCGGAGGGATTGGAGCTTATGAAAGGAACGCCTATGGCAGACTGGGATATAGTCAAGGAAGAGGACATTTAAGTGTCACCGAGAAATTTTCTCGTCATTCGCAATTCCCGTCACCCAC
>JPJV01002408.1:0-15239 GCA_000750745.1 Pseudogymnoascus sp. VKM F-4281 (FW-2241)
GCGGCGTCGCGGCGCCGCGGCGGGAAGGTGCGCTTCCGTGGGGCGGTGCTGGTGCTTTGTTTCGGGTGTTCTGGGCTTGGGAGCTTGGGGACTTGGGGGAGCTTGAGGGACGGTGCTCGAATGGGAAAGGGAGTTATGGTGGGACGATCACTGTCACGTCAGAGCTGATATCGGCGATCGCATTACTGGTAGGAGGGAAGATCGGCTTGCAGGTGGGGGAGGGAACGGACGTCACACAGTCTGCACAGCTTACACGGTTTCAGGTGATTGTTTAGAAACGTTTTTGATTTCATTCGTTGAACAGGCTCGAAACTAGGAAAAAAGACAAAAGCGGACTCCTCCTCGCCTTCCTTATATACGAAACAAAGAACACCATCCCCCCCCAATCGCCTCTCCCCATTGTCCACTCCCATTTCTCCTTGTGACTCTTTTTGAAATTGAGAATCGTCATAAAAGCATCAGATCTCTCGAATATTCAAGGAGTTTTTCCACGTAATTTGCGTACTATGGACACAGAAAGAGTAAAGGGAAAAACAAAAACAAAAAAAACACAAATATCATCGTTTTCGTCTCCATCATCTTTTGAATTCGTCAAAAACAACAATCATTTATCCCCTCTCCGATCCAACCAAAATTCGCTGGAACGTAACAGGAGATGAGAAGAAAATTCGTCAATAAGTAGATCCTATGGATGGCAAAGCAAACAAGCTGGAAGGCTCAGATCCGCTGCGTGGTAGTGTAAGAACCAAGAGAGAACGAATGGCAAAACAAAAAAAGGAAACAAGATATCGGGTTAAGATACAGTTGCATGCTTGATCTCGTGAATTGTCGCTTTTAGATTGGATGCGCGCTCGCAGAGGCAAAAAGCCATGTCTACTGAGAAACGTTGCTTTTTGTCTGCGCTAGGTCGATCGGAGTGCGCTCGGTGCGTGGTGGTCATGTATGCGGAAGTGAAGGAGGATGCGCAACATATGAGATAATGCAAAACAGTTGCTGAGGCCAGGGGTGGCCCTCGAGAGAGCCACGCCGTCCGTCAGGCGTATTATAGGGATGAAAGGGACAGGCAGGTAACCTGTGACAGATAATCCATCGTGTGCGCGTCGAATAGGTATTTCGGTCGCTTGAGGCAGGAGATTATACTCAACACACAAGTCTGTTGGGTGCGTACAGACTTCGAGATAACTCGGCAACGGATGCCCGGATTAGAACAAGCTGCGGACGCGCTTGTGTCCATGTGACTCGCCAGTAAACTTCCGCTTCTTGTCTGCGCCCTCAGCGGGAGACGGGCTGACAATAAGCTCCGCCTTGGTGATCTTAGACTTGCGCAGTGGCGTAATCGGTGTGTTCGCCGCTGCGAGCCGGCCACCTTTGATGCCGCGAATGGCGCCCTGACCGTAGCGGCCCGAGAAGGCCAGACTCTCGCGGGAGGCGGAGTTGCGGCTCAGCAGCGAGTGGCGGTTCTGATTTGAGCGGAAGGCCCCGACGCGGCCTGTGAGATGCGTGATGAGGGGATGGGCCTGGTCCTCGCTGTTGGCTGTGCTTGGGCGCACCGGTGTTGAGGAAGGCATGCCGACCGTGTTTGAATCGCAGCTGTCATCCTCGTCGTCATCTTCATTGGCGTCGTCGTCAGAACTGGAGTCACCAAAGTCGATCAGGTCGCCGATATTCCATATATCCTCGTCATCCACGTCGTCCTCGTCGAATGACGATGACGGGCAGTCTTGGGTCATGTTTCCGTTGGCGGAAATACTGACGAATGGATAAAACGCTTCCGGAGGTCCAAGAGCTTGGCCGCCCAAGTTGTCCATAGGAGTGTACAAGGCGCTCATCATCAGGTTGGCCGAATTGCTGATCATGGGTGACATCTGCTCCATACCAGAGGTATCACGCTCGTCCTCGTCTATGGTCATCATTCGGCCGGAGCCAGCGACCGAATCTGTGCTGTGCCGGCGGTTGATCCGTGCTCTGAACATCATCAATCTCTTGCCACGACTATCCAGGACAGCAAAAGGTTTGTTAGCATCAGTGATCCATGATCCAAGTTTTGGGCCAGCTCGCTGAGGGCGGTACTGCTTGCGTTGAATAACTTGGATGTCGTCATCTGAATCTGACCCATCGGAGGACAGACCCCTTAGGACAGTGCGAGCAGGTAAGTATTGGGCCTGTGGCGGCAAATCTTCCTCGGTAGTTTCACCTTCGTCGGCTGCAAGAGTCGTGTTAGCATTATATCCTGAATTATTTTCCAACGGCACCACATACTTTCATATCCACTGGAGCCACAGGAACTCTCGCTCTTGTTATCTGCGTCGTCATCGGCTTCTTCTTCACCCATCTCCTCGTCTTCCCCTCTGAAGTCCCAATAGGACCCATCATCACTTCCCGAGTCATCGTTGTCCTTGTTCTTATCATTCTCGATGGTGCGGCGGAAACCTGGGTCAAGGCTACCCTGATCCAGGAAGATATCAGGGAAGATATTGTCATCAATGTCAGATCCAACCGTCTCACTATCCGACAGATCGAAACGGACGCGGCGGGTAACCTCGGGCTCACTCTCGTCACCTGATCCCATCCACTCTGCCGCTCCGCTCAGGATATCTGCAGGAGAGGCTTGGTCCGTTTGTTCCTCCGGAAAGAGATCGGGGCCACCCTTCAAGGACTCATATGGGCCCCAGAATTGGTCTTCGTCATCGGCTGGCTGAGGGTTAACAAAATCATCCTCCTCTTCCGATTCAATGATTGCTTGTTCCTCAGCCACCTCCACATCTGGCTCATCTTCTTCCGTGTCGCTGATGAGGTCGACGCCAGAGTAATCATCGTCCTCGTCCGATGTGAGAGTAGTCCGGGAACGCTTGGGCGTCTTCTGGCCCGTGTGGGAGGTGTTCGGCCTCTGGCGAACGTTTCGAGACATTACGTCTAATTTTGTGCGAATATATAGGTTTTGATTAGGGTTTGCAATATGCAATATGCAGGTTGCTAAAGTAGCGGTGAATCTGTTTAGACAGCTGTCTGCTCTAATATTGTAGCAGGAAAAGGCAAGAAATCTTGCAGCCGGTAATTGTAGAGTCCGGAGATGTAGTGTATGGTTGTATTAGAGAGTAAGAAGAGGCTCGACGGTAGGTGTGGTTGAGAAGTCGAGGTGGTGCGGGGTGGAGAGTCGAAGTCGGAGGGGGGGGGAAACGGTGAACTATGCGGACTCGGGGCGAGCAGGACTCGAGTTTGGTAATTGTAGTAGTATAGACTCTTGTTCAGACGAAAGCCGCTCTGGGGCTTGTAGACAGGTAGGAGTCTGGTATCTTCGTCAAATATCGAATAGTGATTGAATGTCTCGGTGGCTGAAGGACTGCGGACACGCTCCGATCGAGCATGCCCGCAGTGGGCGTTCACAGCTCAGCGAAAGCCTGCGGCATGATTCTTGACGAAGAGTATAGTTCTGGGGGGTGTAATCTTATAGATTATATAGTTCGACTTCGTTGTCTTGTTTTGGGGGAATGGGAATTGGTGGTTAGGGAAGGAAGGAGGGGAAAGGGAAGGGAAGGGAGAGGAAGGGAAGAAGTTCGTCAGGGTGGAGCTGGGCAGTATGAATTATTCTTCGCTTACGGGGGGGACGGGGGGTGGTGGTGGTGGTAGTTTGATAGGTGGAAGGCGGTATTTGAAAAGTATATTTCAGTACTATTTTGGTGTAGTTGGTACAAATTGGGGGGGCGGCAGAGGTTAATTGGGTACATTTGTCGTTGACTTTTCGTTTTTACCCCCGCTCGGAGCCGCCTGATTGGATCTTATCGCCTCTTCACCGCCAAAACTCTAACTTGCCTAGTTTGCTGGCCTTTTCCCAACGCTTGGTGCTTGGTGCTTGGTGCACGCCCCAGTGTTGACAAGTTGGACTTTTGACAGTCTAGTAGAGTAGAGTCTGTTAACAGTTTGCAGTTTGTAGGTTATGGTTTACAGTTTACAGCTTCTAGTATAACCATATAGTCATAGTAATCCTGCTCAGTGATATTTCAAAATATCTCCATTGTGCACACGACAGAATGCAAGCCACAGGGCTATCATGCCACTCCTACCCTACAGTACAGCGGTGATGCAAGTGCAGTACTCGTACATTAATAGAGTACATGCCAACATGCGCATCGCGATACGTCTGGAGCATGTACCAACCCCCCTTGTCGTCTCTCTGTCCACCAACCCGTTTCACGCTCTCATTTCCCCTCTCTCGTGCATTCGGCGTCACGTCACACACCTTCAACATACTCATTCGGGGAGGAGACTACTCTATACAGAGCCACTCTGCCCACCACAACGCCTACGTCGTGACCCGTACACTTGTCCTCCCCTCAATTTACTCTTACTCCTTCCATGATCAGGTCATATCGAACATCTAGCCCTTCGATATGTGGTCCGGCTAATATCATGAAGCCGTAGATCTCACCTAGCTTCACTCCTCAACCATAACTCTCCTCCCATCCCTCACCACCACCACCTCCCTACTCCAGTAGCTCACCGAAGATCGCTCCAACACCAACGGCCGGATGACCCGCCCCGCCCCCTCGGCGCCTCCTTCCCCCTCGAAATTCCGTCACAAATAATAATCCCATGTTTATCCTCTATCACAAACCCCTTCTGAACCAAGGAGGACACAGCAGCCAATTCGAGGCGCCCGCCAGGAAAAGTCACGCCCCTCCTCCCATGCATCCGCAATCGATAAGGGATTTCCCTCGCCTCGCCCTACCATAGCCGCCCCTCGCCAATCGTCCGAACTGCAATCCTGCCCCACCACCACGGAGAGCTATGACACATTGTCCGGTTTCACGGAGCGCGACGACCGCGCCGAAGGTGGTGTGTGGTCACGGGTGTGGCGTGCCTGGCTAGAGTTGTTGACGTCAAGTGTGGTAGGGAAAGAGTCGTGAGGTGTTCGATTTTGGAGGTTTTGGAGTTGCTGATGCGGATGCTGATGCGGACATTTCTTGGGGCGGCTCTGCGTGGTTGGGTGGGAGTGTACTCGAAAGGCAAGGATCGTGTGCTACGCCGCCGCCGCCCTTGAGCTGCCAATACGAGTCACCAAGGGGCTGACTGCCTCCGAAGACTCATATAGAAGTGAGTATGACAGTTAAGTTTCTATTTTCGTATTCATAGTGTTGTCATCCAAGCGATTTTGTCGAAATGACAGTCGCCCAGAAATATTCACATTTGGGCCTGTATTCCCAAAATGGATCTGCCTTAAAGATATCGTCACGTGCCACGAAAACCTATTACGTAGGTCTATTTTAATAATTAACATTATAGCCCTTGTCTTAAAACGGGTTGTATAGATATCAGAGACTATATTTTCCTTCGTTTTTCTTTTCGATATACAAAAAGCCACGGATTGTGGCAATTCTAACAAGGATAAAATATTATCAAAAAAACTTCAAAAAAAAACGGCTAACGCGACCGATCGGCCGGCACCGTCGGGGTAGCCCACCCGAAGCAAATCGGTCAACGCCGGAAATTTCCTAATAAGCGATAAGCCAGTGCCTTTAAAAGTGCGGGGAGAGCTGTTTGAATGCTCAATTCTCGAAATTATTACTATATTGCTCTCTGAAATCATTATTCCCTTAAATATAGATCATTGTACGACTTAAAAATACCACATCTTCCATAAACCCGCTACCATGGGTAACAACCAGAAGCTCGATGCCTATTATGCACCTAAGGGCGGGCTGCCGCCACAGACACAGATCCTCACCGACCGTGCCATGTTCACCGAGTCCTACGCGGTAATCCCCAAGGGCACATTTAGCGACATCGTGACGAGTTTCCTGCCATTCTGGGACAAGACGCGCTTATGGGTGATGGCCCGTCCGCTATCGGGCTTCGCAGAAACATTTTCCCAATACATCATGGAGGTGCAACCAGGGGGTGGTAGCGATCGCGGTGAATCGGATGCCACTGCGCAAGGAGTGGTGTTTGTTGTCAAGGGCGAAGTGACGATTACCTTAGCAGGAGAGAAGCACACTCTTTCCGAGGGCGGATATGCCTATCTCCCACCAAAGAGCGGATGGTCCCTCCGCAACACCGGTGCAGACACTGCCAGTTTCCATTGGATTCGCAAGGCCTATGAATCTGTGGAGGGAATCGACCAACCTACGCCGCTCTTCCTTAATGAAAAGGACATTGCACCCACAGTCATGCCAAACACCAACGGTGCCTGGGCAACCACACGTTTCGTTGACCCGAACGACCTGCGCCACGACATGCATGTTACCATTGTCACCTTTGAGCCCGGAGGAGTCATCCCATTCGCCGAAACCCACGTTATGGAACACGGCCTCTACGTCCTGGAAGGTAAAGCTGTGTACAGACTCAACCAGGACTGGGTCGAGGTTGAGGCTGGCGACTTCATGTGGTTGCGCGCCTTTTGCCCGCAGGCTTGTTATGCGGGTGGCCCGGGGAAATTCCGCTACCTGCTCTACAAGGACGTGAATCGCCAGATGAAGTTATCCAAGATGTAATGGATGGGCGCTTTGTCTTCAGCCGGTCCTTGATATGCGACCCCACCTAAAAGGGGATGGATGGATATAGGATGGAGAAATGATTCATGCTTCTCCATCGTTCAAACTCCCCGATCATCAGAGTTCGCCAATTGGAAAGCCTTTCTGGGGCCGATGGTGGACTACGATGTTAATCATTTTAGCCTCGGACGGTGCGTTTTGCCAGACGCACTTATAGAGGTAACGAATCCTAGATTCTTTTATATATATTTATCTCAGATATTGTATGACTTATTTTACACAAGCCAGCGAGCCACTTCAGCTTGTGAGCTATTTCTCTCAAAAAAAAATATAAGAATTTCAAAACTGGCAGTACCATTTTAATAATCTTTAAATCTATATATTTGCCCTCAGTTTGTGGAATACATCTATGATGGCATTTGCCCATGAATGCCCTGTACTTGGAATGAAATCCAGTAACAAATCGTTTGAGCTGAAATCAACGATATAGGCAACAGTCACTTGTCGTAAGGAATGAAGTTGGGGTCCGAAGGCCCCATGAGGCTACGGGCGAGGGTCTAATCAAAGTCAGCTCGGCACCGCAACGACGTAGGAAGGGGTATACTCACGTCGAAACACAACTCGATAGCCCTGCGCATAGCGAGTTTCTCCTCATAGGAGACGCGCTCCGCGGCACTTTTGAATCTAGGCACTCCCGCGGCGGCTATGCGAACCACACGAAAGATTTCCATGGCGGCGGCGGCGACGGTGGCGGGGACGACGGGGTCTGCGGAGAGCGCAGCGACCAGAATACCAGATCCTCGTCGCTGCGCTTGCAGCAGACCCTGTCGTCCCCGCCACCGTCGTCCCCGCCGCCATGGAAATATATCTTCGAAGTTGTGGATCTGCGATCCCGTCAGCCCAGCCTAAGTTATCACCTGCGCGCCAGCGCGCTTCTATTACCTACTGGCGTTCGTTTGGATTGTTTATAACTAAACAATCTATTAGTATACAGCTATTCAAATGAGAGGGGCTACTTACTGGTCTCTGGGGGGGAGGTTTGGCTGGCGTTGTTGTTGAAGGAAACAAACAAGAAGTGGGCGAAGCTTTCAGTTTATAAAGCTGGCTTACAACAATGAACTTCGAATCGGGACTACCGCGGCCAGGATTTCTTTCAAGCTTCGCGACTGTTCAACCCTAGCGCTTATCGGATACCTCTGTACGACACCGACTCGGACCAGCATACCGACACCTCTCCCTGCTAACAAAGGAGGCGTAGGATATATTAAGAGTTCTTTGTTCTTCGACCTGCTGGCTACAATGCACGATCGCTGCAAGCAGTAATTGACTAGAATGGAATGCACACGAAGTACAGCTGCTAATGGCGCTGTCTTGCCTGGCTAATTACTTCCGGTGCAGTCTTCACTTTACGGGTTGAAGCCCGGCATAAGTGCATTAGACAGGACAATCGGAAACTTTCTTTGTTGAAGCAGACTTGGCCTAGCGCTGTCGTCACTTGTTACTAGAATGTGACGAAAATTACTAGAATGTAACGAGAGTTACTAGAATGTGATGAAAGTTACTAGAATGTAACGAGAGTTACTAGAATGTAACGAGAGTTGGAGGTGGTCCTATAGAACTCTAGACTCTGTTGAGCCTCCCCGTTTGCATATGCGGGCTAACCGACTACATAGTTTACCGGATGGGCAGAACTACTTCATAGATAAAACAAGAATCATAAAGCATTTCTGATGAAACCATCTACGAGTAGGACCGTACCGCAGGATATTTTCGACGTCATTCGAGTACAGTTCTCGGAACAGATCAGCTACAAGATTGCTCAGCGCTACCGCCTCCGCCTTCTCGATAGAGGTATTGGGGCACAGCGGCCTAGCTTTATGCTACTGCCAGCATATCGCCACTGTCTTGAGACAGCTGCTCCTGACGTTTTTGTGTACATATGCTAACATTACTGAAATATCTATATCTCTACCATATCTCTACCTCTGCGTAAGAGCCAATCCTCGGTTGAAACCGTCATAATATGATTGTAACTTTCAAGGAGAAGACTGGAGAGGGAGCGCAAGAAATACAAACAAGCGGAACCCCTTCGTAGCTGATAACACAATACGCTATAACTCCAACTGGAGCATTTCTGACATGCGGTTTCAGGGGTATTGCTGGCGCAGGACTGAGGCACATCTACCCGTCGATAACCCGGCGCAGACGAGGGAGAATCTGCAGGGCTTGTCTGGGCTCGAACGCGAGCTACAGGAGAAGACTATGGCGGCCTCCCGCCTTGCACGCGCGCTATTAGACCCCTTGATCTAGAGCGCCGAATGGTAGCGGGGCGTGGTCGGGGACGGCGTCATGGGTTTACGACTCAGTGGTATATAATCGGTTTTAATCACTATTCCAGCCCATGAGCCCAAATTTTATTTCATGCCATGATTTATTATCAGTTATTTCAAATAAATTTAGCGATTGGATATCATCCCAAAACCTCACCAGAGGATAGATACATTGTAAAAAAATAACAAGATAGGCATAAAAAGTCATAGTAGAGAGTGACGACGGCTTAGACAGCCCGTTAAACACCGGACCCAAGCCCCCGACCCCCCTATCCCACCCACCAGACAAAAGAAAAAAGTAAACCCAGTCATCAACCCCATCACGCCCTCCTGGCACCATCGCAATTTTCGATGAACCGATAGATGCCCTCCACATAACCGGCGTCCTGGTCATGCCGACTCAGACTCGGACTAACCTTTTGTCCAAAATACATGCTCTCCGTCTCGCTCAGCTCCTCCATCGTCTCATAACCATCCGGAGACGAGAGCCACGGGTTATCGCCAAACTCATCAAACTCTTTATACTCGCTGAGTTGATCGTATTCCAGCTCATGGCCCGTCTGCGACCTCAGAGAGCCTCCAGGGCTGGACAGTACCTTATCAGTGGTACTCGCGAACGGAAAGAGCAGCGCCACGTGACCCCCATAAGTGGCGTCGAAATCGGGATCCTGCTGGATGATCCCGCGACGGACGCCAATCTCGTCGCAGAGGCGCTCGACGGTGTCGGCATCGCAGCCAGGGAAGCGGACGCGCAGGATTGAGCCGGGCTCAAGGGTCACGCTGAGGTCTCCGAGCGCGGATAGCCGCTTTAGGTCATTCATGATGGCCGTGAAGTCCTTGAGGGCACGTGCGAAGTCCACCGAGAGAACGTCGAGGAAACCGTCGGTGTTCAGTGTTGGTGCTCCTGCAAAGTCTGCGGTGGGTAGAGCGGCGGCGAGGGGACTGAGTGCCGTGACGGTGGGGTTGAAGCGGAAGTCCACGAAGGCGCCGGGCGAGGCCTTGGTGACTGAGGACATCTTGCGGCTCGTCTCGTCCTGAAGCGTGCTGATGGTGCGGTAGCGCTTGTCACCACGTGCGGTGAGTCCGTCGAACTGGGCCTTGTGGCCGGAAAGCCAGAAGGCGCGGACGGCGGCAGAGACATTGTTCACAACCTGCGCTGGTGCGGCCGGAGTGTGCGAAAAGTATCTTGCCCCGCCTGTTCGTCCGCCTCCGAGGCTGTATCCGCCTGCAGTTCTGGGGAGAGCGCCACCTGTAAGGTTTGGGCGCAAGGTCGAGGAGAACGGAGCGCGGGTGGTGGAGCGGAGAATGGTCGTGCCGATGGCAGACTTGGGGAACGAGGCCCGATCGAACTTGACGCTATTCGCAGAGCCGGTGCTCATGAAGCGCCGGACAGTGGCGTTGATCGTGCTGTGCGTTGTGTACCATCTTCCTTTGCTCTGGCGCAACCAGGCTGCCTTGCTGATGGGGTGTCTCGGCCTGTTTCGAACAAGGATGGGGACTGGTTCAGATGAAGCAGTCGCAGTGCGTTGGGCTGCCTCTGCGAGGCGCTTCCTGAGAAGGTGTGATGCCCGTATGGCATTCCTGGCTTGCGTGTTAGTGGGGGTTCAATGAGGAAGCCGGTGCAAGCGGCAATGTCAGGGTCTTTCGGATTTGCTTACTTCATAATATTCAAGGCTATAGGAGCCCATATTCCACTGGATGGAGCCATGATCGATAGACCTTATGTTTACAAAGGTAAACGTAAGGTTGTTTAAACAAGAATCAATTCGGCGAGAGGTGGGAATCAACGTCCCGCCACCTTCCGGGATACGTCACATGACGTGGCCCTTAGCGTACCAACTAAGGGACTTGCGCTAACCGACGGCGCTAGCAGCAGACTTCTTAAACTTTTCCGAGCTTTCAATTCTCCTTCGCTTTTATTATCAACGCAATATTCGATGATGTTCATCGACAGCTCATGGTGGCAGCTGCTCAATGGTAAGATACTCCCATACTTCTCTGCGATCAGTTCTTCTATGATGAGAACCAATCAACTGAACAATCCAACTCTTACACAATAATGGGGATTAACCACTCTACGGAGAACTCTGAGCTTTCAACTTGGACCCATTGATAGTTACCATTTGCTATTCTGTGCAGCTGGCTAACTTTCAATTTACAGACGCTTAACAGCTCAATTGTGCACTGTCACCATCCCAACAAAACATATTAAAAGGTTCGTTCAGAGATTTTTTATTTTATACAATGCAAACCGCACATCCGGTGTGATGAACAAGTGACAACTATAGGAATTCCTCATTCCGAATATATCATGTAGATCCTGTCTACAGTTTCAGCCTTGTCTGACCTCTCTTTTGAATCTATTGGATTTATTATTACATATATCTTGGAGCTCTTGCTGACAGTTCTCCCTCAGGTACATTACTACTACTCCTCGCTCTTTGCCCTGAGTTTTCCATGACGAACTTTGAACGAACGGGCGGACAGACTGTGTCCACATTGCGAACTCACGAAACACAAAGAGCGTACAAACTCTTTGGAGCTAGCATTGATGGATTGCATGTTGAGAACTCGTCAGCTGATACAAAACCATTCATATGAATTGGCTTCGCAAACACAACTTGGACTCTCGCTGACTCGTCCAAGGTACATATACAAAGATCTCTTCTTTTTTCACATGGCGGGCACTTGCATCATATGATGATACTTATTCACACTGTTTGAGCCGGACTTCGGTCCGTCACTGAACGCATTAACACAAAATCTGATTTAATGAGGTATGTCATGCAGCTCTCCATGAACTTGAGCAATGCTAACGTCAATTCACAGCCTGAAAGATGCTTTTGCTGTCATTCTTTTCAAGAATATATATATATTTGCATCAATGTGCACATAGCTAACACCGACGTGTTGCAGGTATTTACAACAATTCGAATCATCTCCTTGTCTCTTCCATATGGTAAGCCTACACTTTTCCTTCGAGATTATTAGGGCTTCACTAACAATCTAAAAGATTCCAATATTATCGACAAATGTCAAATAGAATCAATGAAAATATTTTATCAAACTTCACATGACTTTTCTGCATACTGTGACCGATATATATTGTAGCCCATGAGAACAAGTGTCTTACCCTCGAACGGATTACCCAAGTCTTTACAAATCCCTGGGCATCGCACTTCAACCTTACCGATACTTTGTTTACATCTGAGATCTGTACCTGGTCACATTTGCTCTCATAATTTTGGGTGGTAATGAAAAGACAGGACGAGAGGGTCGATCATGTCCCTTGCTAGGCTGTGTTGTCTCAAAATCTACTCGCATACAACATATGTATGAGACAGTGTCGGCAGTACAAGTGCTGATCCTGCGAATAATGATGTCTCTGATGTGATAGTCGCATTTAATTTCTCGGAGAAACTCAAGTCTCGACATTCAATATGTAATATCTTACATCGCGCTCGAGCGCGAACTTGAAGCAGCTAAGTGTTGATTCGCGTTGCGCATTGACCAACGACGTGGAGCTATGCAGGTCCGAGCTTCTGGAGGGCAGAGCACTACGTACCACTTGCGGGCCGTTGGTGGTCAGCTCCAGCCAGACGAGAGAATAACCCCCCCAGATTCAAACATCCCTTCCACTTCTACCACATTCTCCCATCAACACCATCACCGAAATCTCCTCTCTGGCAGCATCCTGCCATCTTGTGCCATTTTTGTGTATTTCCGGACTGATTTTTGAAGCAATTGGAGAGAAAATGTCTACACGTAAGAGAAAGGCTGAAGACGAGGAGCTCGTTGCGCTTCCTTCGGATGAGAGCGAAGAAGAAGAGGAGTAAGTCGATTTCACCTTCCATCTGTTTTCAGGGCTCTTCCTATCTCACACCACCCTAATTGAGCACGGAAAGCTCATAAATTGGCTTGATTTTATCATACGAACCCTTTTGGACAGCTATCCTCACCCTTTGCGCCCGGAGACGCGCTGAGGCGCTGTGACATCATCAGTTTCTTCCAAGGACATTGACTAACGAACCACTCATTGCAGATACGAAGATTCAGAAGTCGAGGTCCCAGCAGGGAATTCTGACGAATCCGAGGAAGATGAGGATGCCAGCGGCTCTGAAGTGGAGGAAGAGGTCGAAGGTAAGAAAGCCCATAGGGATTGCCAAGCACACATTTCCAAGACCGCCAATGCCAGTGGATGCTCGCGTCAGCGAGCTTCCATCATCAAATACCATCCAAACATTCCAACTCATACATTTATCACCATCTAACTGTTCAGTAGAAGTTGCTGCCCCTCCAGTGAAGAAGCGCAAGGTCGGCACTGCTGCCTTGACTGAGGAGAATGGCGAAGAAGAGGAGGAGCAAGTTGAGGAGGAAGTCGAGGAGGGCGCCGAAGAGGGCGCCAAGGACACTAAGGGCGAAGAAGAGGAGTCAGATGCTGACGCTGAAGCTGAGGAGCCTGCCGATGCTGCTGTTTCCGCCAAGAAGACAAACGGCGCTGTGGCTCCCAAGAAAACTGAAGTGGAAACTGTCGATCTTGACGACGAGGATGAGTAAGACTGGTGTTGATGACGGAGGCTGGCGTTGTTACCGATTGGAACTGGGTGGATATGGGGCATCTATGGTGGAACTGCGTTGCTAAAAGGAAGGAATGGGGGTAGGATCTTATTCTAACATTTTGTTATCATAGAGCTAAATAAAGTGGAGGACTCAAAAGCCTCCCATTTTTGCCGCATTGTGGCCTGGTTGCTGTTGGTGACAGTATGCTTACGCTGCGGCTAATGCTGGTATCCTTTTCTTATATCAATAAATCGGTAAGTTCATTTGGGTGCGGTACATCGATGCAGATTTATATACTCTACTTTTCATGGGTGGAAAGTCAGCCACAGCGTTCGGATGATGAAAGAGTTTGTAGGATGAACATTACAATTCGTTATACTTTTTGGGAGGAGGGTTTAGTCGTGAAATAAGCACGCTGCAGCCTGGTTTATGTAACCATGCATTCATTATCATTTCCATTCACTAGCCTCGTTATGCACCATTGAGCAACATCTTCGTTCGCCTCACTTTTCTCTTTTACTTTCATTCCTTTCCTATCACCAGGGTTATTATTATGACAATCTACCAACAGCTATCACCAACAATGTCAAGCACGTCGCCTGAAAGTCACATCACGGTCATAGACTCAAAGGAAAGTCTTATACCTCTACTTGACAGCATTACCAGCCTTGCAGTCGAGCCTCCCTCTCTGTACATCAACTTGGAAGGAATCGCAGTTGGCCGCAATGGCTCCATATCCATCCTCTCGCTCCACATCGCTCCTACCAGGGAGACCTACCTCATCGACATCCACAGCCTCCAGAAGACCGCCTTCTCCACTACCACCGCCAGCGGAAACTCGCTGAAAAACATCCTTGAATCTCCAACCATTCCTAAAGTTATCTTTGATATCCGCAACGACTCGGATGCCCTCTTCAACCTTTTCCAGATCTCTGTCGATGGGATCAAAGACCTCTATCTGATGGAGCGTGCAGCTCGAAATGGATCGTGGGAGACCCCTAGCCTAACGGAGTGCGTTGAGAAGGATAGATCTAGACAGATCTCTAATAAGGAGAGGACCGAATGGCAAAAAGCCAAAGAAGATGGTCGTCGGGTTATTGCTTCTGAGAAGAGTGGTCCGTTCGAGGTTTTGAACGAGCGGCCCATGAAGCCTGAAATAATTAAGTACTGCCAGATGGACGTTTTGCTGTTCCGGAGCCTGTACGACATTTACAGCGCTGCAATGCGACGAAAGAGCCACCTACATCGGTGGGACAGCGTCCTCGAAGAGACAAATGACCGCATCAAGGAGTCGCAGAACCCCCTTTACGATACGCATTCAGATACCAAATACTTCTGGTGGGACGATGGGTCGGTTTGTAAACGGATATATGCCTGGAGCGACAGTATTGTTGGGGTAGCAGAGGCATACGAGCATGCTCCCGACGAAGATCTCAGTGGGTTAGCGCTCCAGTGCTATGAGGATTCTTTAGGAGATATGGATGGTTTCCATGAAGATGACGTTAAAAAGCCTGGAAGGAGACAGTATAATACTGATTATAGTAGTACAATTCCGACTTTATAGGTTGGGAGAAAGACATGATTATGCAATATCATTACCGTAGATGGAATAGAAGCTGAAATGTAACAATATTTAAAGAGTCTGTTCTTCATTGCTGTTAATGAATTAAATGCTCGTAATTACCGAGAATTATCAACTCTATGTGAGTATCCTTATCACTAATTAAGTAGCTTAAGTAGTAGGAGCTGAATGATACCGCTAGGGAAGCAAAGTAGGTAGATTAATAGATTATCTATACTACACTATAACGTACATGTATAGCGAGCGACGCATCTAAGCGAGCGACGCACTGCAATTTAC
>JPJV01002412.1:0-21440 GCA_000750745.1 Pseudogymnoascus sp. VKM F-4281 (FW-2241)
CCCCCCCGCCGCCCCGCAGATCGGGCGGTGCAGTGTCATATAGGGCCCCACAGCAGAGCCAGCAGCCGATCCCCTTGCGACTAAAGTAGTACATCCATCCACATCCACCATAGCAAGGTACAACAGGTACCATACGTACAGTACTCCGTACAATAAACGTTCCTGTCGCTCCCCTTCCCGAAGCAGTCGGCGCGGCGGCCACAAGGAGCGTGAGAGGGAGGGGGGCAGGGATGGGATGCGGTTATGTACATCACTCATCACACACTCTCAACTCCGCCACCGCATCTAACGTCACCTTCCCCACCGTCGCGGCCGCCGTCGAGCGACGATCCCCGTCTCGTTTCGTTTCACATGCGCCCTTTCCCCCTTCCCTGGCCTGGCCTGGGCGATCCCTGTTTGTTTCGAAACATGAGCATGAGAATGGTGAACGAGAGGGGGAAGAGGAGGGAAGAGGGAAGGGGGAAGGGAGAGGAGGAAAATGGGGAAAATGGGAAAAAGAAAAACTTAGTTTTGCTTTGGGTGGATATGGAGGTAGTACGTACATAACTTGCTCACCCTCTACTTGGAGTAAACAAGAATATGCTACTGCTGCTGCTACTCCTGCTGCTTGCTGCACAAAAACTAATGCATGCGTGTATAACCTACAGTAGTTGGGGCGAGACGACGTCGTTTCACCGCTCTCTTTGAAACGAAGGGCGGGGGTGTTACGAATTAAATTCAGAGACACTCTCACTCATCACTCACTCACTCACTCACTCTGTAACCGCAGATCCATCATCCCTCCCCATCCACCCACCACCAACCTCGGCCCCAACGCGTCACCCCGATCGTCGACCTGTGGAATGGCAAAATAGGATCCCACTCACTCCTCAGCAGCAGCGGTGTGCAGGGAGTATCGGATTTAGGTGCAGCAGTAGGTTCAGCAGGTTCAGCAGGTTCAGCAGCAGCGGCGGCGGCCGGGGGAGGGGGGCAAGAAATTAAGACAGGCTCAGATGAGATCGGATCAGCCTGGGCTCAGCTCGCATCTGTCGTCGTTTTCGTGTCTATTTGGGCGTTTGGTGGCGTTCGTTGGGGCGGATCGGGAAAACCCTGGCGTTGCGTGCGTGCGTGCGTGCGTGCATGCGCACGGCTGTGGGTTGTGTGTGTGTCACGGCTGACAGGCAGACGGGCTGCGGGATGGCGATACGATATGGGAAGTGGGAAGGGAATGTCGTTTGTTGGGGATGTGGAAGATGATGTGAGAAGGGGATGATGATGTGAGGTATACGACACAGGAGCGATACGATGCGATGCGATGCTCTATTCCCCCTTTTCCCCTCGCCCCCGAATCTCTCATTTCTTCCTCCCATCTCCCTCCCTCCCTTCATCACGATAGATCGACTCACATCTGTAACCCAGCATATATGCAACGCGACAACGCAAGCTCGCGTTCAAAGCTGCCAGACGAGGGAGCAAACCAAGGCAGCACGTAACACCGCATAATGTGAGGTGCATACCGTCTCGTCCCCGTCCTCCCCCCCGCCAAAAGGCCAGCCCAGCCGTTGTGGATGGGCCAGAGGACGCACAGCGTCGCATCGGCGTGTCATTCTACCAACTCGATCATCGATCATCGTAGAGGCGTCTTCATCCCGTCTGTGCTGCCGCATCGATGGCTTTTTCTGTGGTACGCCCACTATCTGATACTACGCTACATACCTGTACACGGCACTGCACTTACCATCTTCCCGTGAAACAAACCCCCCATCAAAAAGAGAAATGAACTATGACGTAAATCACGTGTCCACGCCCCGTCCCCCTCTCTCCCCACCCAACTCTTCTCCCGCCGTTACCCAGCGAAAAAGAAAAGTCTCGGAAATGTTCTGCGAGTGGAGAATTTGTGCGAGAGACCCTCCACTGCTATGGTACAGTACACCCACCCCCAAACCCACCTGCCCTGTCTGTCTGTCTGATCCGTTCTATCAGTCGGTCACACTTCCGTCTTGTGT
This sequence comes from Pseudogymnoascus sp. VKM F-4281 (FW-2241), assembly GCA_000750745.1. NCBI lineage: Eukaryota > Fungi > Ascomycota > Leotiomycetes > Thelebolales > Thelebolaceae > Pseudogymnoascus > Pseudogymnoascus sp. VKM F-4281 (FW-2241). Next base: position 1,986 of record JPJV01002412.1, read on the forward strand.
CTCGGCAGCAGAGAGCACAGCGCCCACCGACGTCCCCGCTGACGGAGATTTGGGTCTTGGTTTTGCTGGAGTGAGAAGGTGGTGGGATACATACATGGTCTGTGTGTCTCTCTCTCTCTCTCTTTCTGTGCTACTGTTGTTGGCCTGGCCTGACCCCCCACCCTAAACCCCACTTCCCAAAAAGGGGAGTGGGGGGTTCTGAGAGGGGGAGGAGAGAAAGAGAGAAAGAGGGAAAGAGAGGAGACAAGAGAGAAAATCTCTGTGACGTTCTTGGTGGGGCGTACCTTTTTCTTGACCGGTGGGGTCTCGGACATGGATGGAGACGTTTGTCGGGATCTGTCAACGTGCTACTTACCGTGTCAACGTGCTACTTACCGTACTTTGTCCCGTTTGCTAGTACTCGTACCGTGTGCGTGCCCCAAAGTCTCTGTTCTGTCTGGTGAGCGATGATGGCGGATGGATGGATGTGGACGGCATGGCATGGATGGGCGGGATGCGCACCAAGACCGGTTTGGAGTGATGGATGAGGATCTGCGGGAGGGATATGACCAGCGTGTCCAGCTTGCGAGCAATTACTCACTCCTTCTGCCGCCCGCCAGCCAGCCAGCCCGTCAGCCAGCCAGCAAAAGCAAGCCATTACTACCAATGTCGTTACTATTACCAAAATCAGATGTGCCGAGGACACCGGCAGTTGCCAGGCGGTGGCGACTCACTACCGCGCCGTGGTTGAGCACGCACGTACTCGTACACCTTCTCGTCGTAACCTGGTTGGCAGGGTTGATCCGGCACTTGTGTCAGGTTTGATTGATGTGGATGTCCTGTCTGTGGAACCTGGAAGCTGGTTGAGATGGCAGATCCGAAAGAACCAAACGAATGAAAAATGAGGCCGTCGTCAGTCACTCAGTCAGTCGGGTCTAGGAATAAAGTGGCGAACGAAACGCGCAAGTTTCGGTTTCGCGGCAACAGCAGAGACTCGTTTCGACTGCTCCACGTTTCAACCTCTTAGCTAGACTGTCGTCGGCTCCTTTCATAAAAAACTTACTCGATCGAACTTTCTAACTGCCGCCCGCTCCCCCCCTTCACATGAAGTTTCTCACACCAACCACACACTTCGGGTCGGACTGCTGAAACGTCGGCGAGGGAAAAACTGGGAAAAAAGCTTGATTCGTGGCGATCGCCGGGTTACAGGTATTCAAATCAGAGAGGTACTGTACTGTACGTAAACCCGAAATCACAACGTGTCAGCCCGAAGGAGGTAAGTTAAGTGCCCCTTGACCAACCAGTTAAGTGTAAAAAGAGTAGTTTAGTTTTGAGAAGGGGGGACGGCAGCAAGGTGTGCGATGGAACGGCAAGAGTAGAAAAATGTATCGGTACTTACGACGTCATTTTCTGGCACCCCCACTATCCTTCCCCGCCCAGCCGCACAAAAACTTCAAATGCACAACGATGGGATTTGTCAAATTAGAGCTTGTAATCGAATGATTACAAGTACCCAGTTATTCGCGATCTAGATACTCAAACCGGCTGTGTTGCCAGAGTGGTTAATGGGTAAGACTTGAACGGCATCACGCCTTATAGATATCTTATGGTTTCGGCCTCGTAGGTTCAAATCCTGCACACAGCGTTAATTTTTATTTTTTATTTTTTTCAGGGGATTCATTTGTTGGCTCGGTTATTTTATCTAATTAGTATAATAAGCGATCAAAACTTATCTTCTCATATATCGTATCAGCCTCATTGCTTGTGACGGGCGGGGGGCTATCTTATTACGAATTTCCTTTTGTCTTTTTGAAGTGGTTTTTTTTTAGGGTTCTGCTTCAAGGGCTGCTTCTAGGAGGGCTTGCTTGTAGAGGATTAGGCTAGGGAATTGTAAAATAGGAAGGAGTAAGTGAGTACTTGCTACATATAGAACGACAAGAGGATATATATAGGAGCTATATACCAAAAATAAACTACACAAAGCTTTCTTAATTTTATTATTAACCTATATTGAAATGAAGTAGGGTGATAAAGTTGAAATGTCCACATATTGAAAATCCTTAAGAATACATTAATCGGCGCGACGCCGGAACGGCTGGCCAAAAACTCCCAAAGAGACCACGCACGGCCTTGTTCTCTAACATCTTCCAGGAATTAAATATTCCCTGGAAACGCGTAGTGCTTGATGAGTGTCAGAAAGTCAACAAGCAGGACGGCTATCGACACATGGCGATTAAACAGCTCTTCGCCAAGGCGAATTTGGCTACCGCGGCCAGCGACTCAGTAGCTGCCTGTTGTAGCTTACTCTCGAGTTCTCCTATCTTCCCCAACTATCAGAATGGCTAAAGTGTTATCATTCCCCTCTTCGATCATTTTAAAGAACTCAGTAGTGATTGCTCTAGCATAGGCATTGACTCTGTCGTCGGCTGCAGGGACCACCCTGGCTCGCCATCTTTCCAAAGACTGCCGGCGTAGTACTGATTTAACTACTCGACGAGGTATATACTTTTAAGAATATATTCTTCCCCTCGTTCACTGGAAGCTGTTTCCCTGTCTGCCTCTATCCCCCGTTCCCGTCCGCTTAAATTAAAAAAAATTCTCCACCCCCGCCAAAAACCCCAAAAAAATATGAGGTCCACAATGGAGAGAGTTCGTCTCTCCGAAGAGTTTAAGTCCCTTCGCCCGGAATCGAACCGGGGGCCCCCGGATGAGGTGTGTGTTTGCAGTTACAGTCCGATGCTCTAATCCAACTGAGCTACAAAGGGTGCGAGTTGTCCAGAGGGTCGCGTGGGGATTTATATTACAGATGAGGGGGGTTGTGCGTTAGGGTTAGTGCAGGGGTGTAAAATGGATCGAAGGTGGGCACAGTTGGACAAGGGTGTCGTGGGAAGCAACACATTAGATGCTAATAACGGAGCTGGGAGTAAGGCAGACATCAGTATTATTTTCCCATTACTCTATTCATTATGGGAAATTGTGACTGTATAGGATGCAGTTTTCGCAGACTCCACGTATACAACTCCCTTTCCCTCCTTTCGCCTCTCTAGAAGAGCCTCATCCCTCATATACGCGTGCTCTCTTGGATTTCGTGTCCCATACCTGCCCCCGTGCTTCCCCCTGTATAATCCGCCTATTGCGCCTTCCAAGATGACCCTCCTTCTCGACTACCCAACACAGACGAGGGTCTCTCGGGGCGTTGCAGCCGTCATACCGAAGCGGCAGCTTCCTCTCAAGCTCACTCCTTGCAAACCTACGCACCATCAATTCACACCCTCCCCCTCATGAACGTGTATCTCCGCCGCCTCGCCCTCGCTCCCTGGTACTTCTGGCACAACTTCCTCGTACCTCCTCCTCCTCGCAATATCTCCAAGCTCCCCATGCAGACCAAGTAGGTCGACTTGTTCATCATCAAGGTCCGGTACGGGGCTCTGGTCAACATAATCCTCATCGACATCCGCGGCGTCAAAATCTGCTAGGCGGCCCGCCATCGAACCATCTGATGCCGAGCTGTTGTGCTGCACGTCGTCGCTGCGAGCTCCCACCGACCCCAGCTCGACGGACGTCGCGCTCGCGGGGTAATTATTGTGAGAGTATGACTGGGCCAGGGCGGAGAAGTTCCAGTTTGGCCGTATGCCACTTACGCCCGATCCGGGGAAGTCCCCGTCATATGCTGATCCGAGGTCGATAGCCTCGTCGCCCGAGGCATCTCGCATCTCGATGCCGTCGTTCATGACAGCGTCCCTCTCGAGAAGCGGCGCGCCGTCGTCCTCGAGCGCGGACTTGTACTCGGGCGGGTTATTAATGTCTGACGGCGGCACGATGCTAGTATCAGTCGCGCCTCTCGTCGCTGCTGCTGTTCCCGCTGTGGTTCCAGTGGCCGAACCATGCCCTGCCGGGCGAACTGCTTCTACTCCGGTCAAAGCGCTCGACGACCCACGAAGGGAGGAGTCCGCGCCGAGACGCTGGCCTTCCCCCGAGCCGGTGGACTCATCTTCAGAAGTGGCAAGGGGGTTGTCGAAGCGCGCTATAATCTCCTGGAAGCGCGGGCCGCCGAGGGGCTGGTCTGAGCGACGGCGGTAGAAAAGGAGGTATGCTGCGCTTGAAATCACATGCGAAGGGTCTTTCAGTTTGCTGACCGCGGAATCTGGCATGTGTTAGCAGGAGCGGGATATATTTGGTTGGGAGATTTACCATTATAATCATACCACGCGCCGTCGACGAAAGACTTGGCATACGCGGTGTAATGTCCACCACCAAGACTACCGTAATGGTTGTCAACAGCGAATAGATCATAAATCTCGTTCTTGCCATCTTCGCTCTCTAGAATTCTTGTGCTCATGTCAAGACCATCAATGGGGAAAGTCACCTGGATATCCAACTTGTCTCGACGCATAGCAGTGGAGCTGAAACGTTTCAGGTGGAACACCATGATATCCGGAGTCCTCCACAACTCGAGTTTCTTGCTGGCTCGCCTATGCTCCTTGCACCTCGGACAGTACCAAGTATCCATCTCAGACAAAATCTCCTCTTTTCCGAACTCGTCCAAGCACTCATCCAGGGACAACCCCTTTGTGCGGCGGTGTTGGCGAGATTTGCGCTTGGCCTCAAGGACTGGGTCTTCCAGCAGGTCGACACTGGTCCAAGTCTCCCGGCCACGCATCGTATCTTCACGGTCACCTTCAAATAACGTCGCAAAAGGATCTTGATACCAGTCGACAACAATGCCCTCCCCTAGCCGAACGAGAGGGCCCGGATTAGCGGCTTCCTCGGCTTCCTCGCTGGACATGCGTGTCCTGTGCGGTGTAGTACGCTTGTTACCCTTTCTTGAGTAAGTCCGGATGCCACGTCTGAGGGCTTTCATTTGACCTACTTTGTACACTGCACGTTGGGCGATTGGGCGAACAGGTAGAACCTAGATTGATTAGTCTCTCTCCCTTGGTCAAAGCAGTGGGTGTGTGGGCTATAGGGGCCTGAAAAATACCCCTCCAAATGAAATGTCACAAACATACCCTTGTATTCGGTGCCAGATCATCATCGTCACTTGATTCCTCGTTCATTCGTGTTGGAGCTAATTGTGGGATGTCGCCGATATCGTCCTCACTAGTTTCGCCATCAGATGCTTGAAGATTATTGGAAGCAAGCCCATGAGACGCCTCATCATCAACTTCAACCGCGTCCTGGGGAACAGGAATCCGACTGGAGAGCCGTTCGTATGACTTTTCCTCGTCCACCACACCCCATCCCGTGGGAACAACGTCTTTTTTGCTCGTGAAATAGCTTAGCTCGAAAAGGTTGTTATATTCGGAAGGGAGAAACTGATTGGGGTCAATCCACTTTGGCCGCCTTGAGTGGAACTTTCGTTTTCTCGAATTGGCATCCGTCCGCGATCTGCCATCTACTTCTGCCGGCGCACGTGCATTATTTTGCCCCGTTACAGTGACGTCGACCACATCATCCTCGCCGTCGATCGAAGTAGCTACAACTTTACCGTCGCCAGACGACGTATCCGAGGCAGTGGTTATGACGATGTCTTGCTCTAACTTATCTGTGCTCTGGTCGTCATCAGAATCATAACCACTCATGTTATATGTGGTAAGATTGGCAACTCGTTCAAGGATCTTCCGTTTAATGATGTCCTCGCTCCGAGCCTAGAGACTGTTAGATGAGTACGGATAGAATGTGAGTTTACGAACCTCTTCTGGGGTCAATGTGATAAAGAAAGGGGCATAAGCATGCATATGCGGCTTGCCAAATCGGCTTCGGTTCGGATTTTCTCGCCGCGAAATAACCGGGACGACCATTTGTTCCGCTCTAGGTGAATCCCAGCTCGGAATATCCCCCTCCTCGTCATCTTGATATTGCTGATAGCCAATGTTAAGCATTGACCTGACCTTTTGTTTGGCCTTTCGTACAGGTGGCCAATTTGTCGGTGTTGCCTCGAGCTCGAAAACCATGATGCGGTCATTGGCCTGGATGTCCTCCGATACCGACTTTGTGTCTTCAAGAAGCCTGTAAATTTGATTGTTGAATTCCTCTGCAATGAAGAGCCGTTCCACGGGAACGTCAACTCTACTGCTGATGAATTTCTTCAGTCCTTTTATGCTGCCCTGTTTGTCCATATCCACTGCAATTCTGATTGGTTTATCGTTCAAAGGGAAAAAGAAAACCTCATGACCCCAAGTACTCTCAATGGGCAACTGCATAGTAACAGTGCTGAACGGGTCAAACGTAATGCTTACTTTGGCACAGTCTGGACAAACGAGTGTAGATTTGTACATCCCAGTGAAAAGGTCTCCGATGACAGAGTCGTCACGTCTTTTCGTGATATCCCAAACTTCTTCAGCCATTTTTTTCAGCGCAGCTAGGTTGTCGACCATTTCGTCTGTGGAATCTGGCTTCTCTATGTACGGCTTCTTCTTGACACGATTTAAGTCTTCCTGTAAGGCGTCCAGAAGGATGCCAAGGAATTCTTGTGAATCCTGCTGGCCATATCCAGAGAACGAGCCAAAGTACCTCCCGAATGTGTTTTTGAATTGCCGGGGGGTGATTGACGACGGCGGGGGTTCTTTGTAGAGCTCTCTTAAAAGGGCGTTGTATACAAGTGCGATATTGCCGCCTTTACCCAGCGGGTTCTCGGTATTGAGCTCCTTTTCAGCTTCGTCTGCCAGAAAGTATTTGGTCAATTCCTCAACACTTCGTATGCACTGAAGGGCAGAGTTCATGTAGCAAGTGTTTCCGAGGTTAGCCAACCCAACTGTTCCCACTGTCTTGCCAGATTTTTGCACGCGCCCACGCGTCATAGGCCCTGAGGGAGCCGGACTGCTCCGTCCACTGTCGGGTCGAGATATCGCCGAAGCTCGATTCGTGTTTGTTGGACCGGTGGCAATTCCTTTAGTGCCCTGCTTGGCTATCTTTTGAGCATAAGTGGCCAAGTACACATTACCCTCGACAAGCTCATCCAGGACAAGGGCTTGGTCTTTGCCCAGTCCAGTCATGGCAATTGTGGAGCGGCCGTTATATTTCGAATCGTTTGTATAATCTTTGATGTCCACTATCTCCCGCTGCGCACCTCGTGTCAAGCCATTAAACGTCGTGGCTTCGACAAGTAGTTTTGTCCAATCTTCTGCAGCTTTGGCCTCTGGAGCTGGTGTGCTGGCTCTTGATAGAGGGGGTGATGCACCACCGACAGGTGCCGCCGCCGCCGTCTGCTCGTCAGAGAAAATGGGTACAGTCCAAACCCGCACTGGCTGTGAAATTTCAATATTGGCCGCCTTCTTAATACTCTTGAGGAAGTCCTGGAATTTGTCGTTGCGGCTCATAATAAAAATAGGTGCAGGTGGATTCTTTGCCTTCAAAATCTGCGAGATAGGCAACGGGCTGCTAACTGCCCAGAGCCTGTGAATCTTAAATACGACAGGGTGAAGTTCAAATTGCACATTCGGTACTTGGGGGTCCATGCTAGTGTCGACGGCTTGCCTTATGATGGGCACCTGGCCGGCTTTCAGGCCATACCACCGCACTACCAAATTCCATGCCTCTTCGGGGAAGTACGCGACTGAACCGCCAACGACCTCATGCTTCAACCTAGCAAAAGGTTGCATATTCTGATCCGTCAGAATCTCGTGAATAATATCTGCGTTGTCGACAGGGCCGACAGGTTCCGCATTTGACAGTTTGGCGTCGGATGCATGTGCTTGGACATTGTCTAGCCAAGTGTTTGATATAATATATGTTTTTGTGCCGGGGGTGAGAGGTTGGCTTTCAAACGCCTCGTGTAACTGCTTGACCCGCCTTATCTGCTCATCGATTGGAGGCATGTCTACGATATAGTTAGCAATCCTGCTCGTGGAATTAGACGCGTTACAAGCCCACCTTCTGACATTTCGCCGTCAACCTCTGGCAGAGAGGTATCTGTATTTTGGCCCTGGGCCTCCTGCAATTCTGGTCTTTCGGTCTCTTCATTGACATTCGCGCTGAGGCCTTGATTCGAGTTATCTGGGAGCTCTTTCGAGGTTTCCAACCCGTCCATATCGATATCTTCCTTGTCCTTCGCCGGGTTCTCCTGCTCCAGCTCTGAAGCCGGTCTCTTTAACGGCGAAGATGACCGGAGCGGGACATCTGCAGCGCCTCCCATCATTGCCCTTTGTATGAACGATTTATTCGGAGACTGGCTTCGATTTCCCTGGCTTCCTGAGTTTTGGGGCCCACCTATAACTCCGGTTTCCCCGCCTCGTTCACTCTCGACTGACAACCCAGAGTACGCAGCGCTCGGGGAGCTTGTTGCGGAAGGGATGTTATCCTGAGCTGAGAACGAGGCTTCGTTATGGATGTGGGGTGGAATGTGGCGAGGGAGGCTTCGTTGGCTGTCGTTCTGGGTGGAGAGGTCGGATCGTGGTGGGGTTGGGGAGCGCCGTGAAACTTCCTGGTCCTCAATCGATGCAAAAGGAATCTCCGATGTGTGATTAGAATACACGAGCTCGTCCTTATCGATCTTTCGTTTCTTTGTGGAAGACGTTTTGAAGGTGAGCTGCGCTGGCAGCTCTTCGTTTGTAGTGGGTGCAAAGTGGCGGTATTAACGAGAATCCGTCCTTTCAGAGGATAAGAAAGTGAGGGTTAAGCTTATCGCAAGACATTCGTGTGAGTAAGCTATTTGTTAGATCTGACAGTTGTGTATTTCCATAAAAATTATCGAATTTGCGATCGTCTTGCGTTTAATTCAGTGCCTGGCTTTGTGGTGGCGGGAGTTGCCGCTTACGATTTAGTAAATGTAGGGCGTCACCAAGTGTGATTTATCATGAAGTAAGAGGACGAAACTCTCGAGCTAAAGCGAACCCCAACACCACGCATTTTAACAAAATGGCCAACAGAGACGCCTTCAACACAACTAATAATTGATCAATAATTCAAATATTTATGCTGTGGCCCATATGGATTAGTAAAGTTGGTAATCCTTCCTTATATTGATCCATAAAATTTCAAGCTGATCCATGAGACGCTGTCACGGCTAGGGCATTGACAACAGATGGAGGAAATCTAGAGCTCTTCCACGATCGAACACCACAACATTCCCAAATCCGTCCATACGCATGGCATCACTTTCGTCTTCGTTCCATTCTTTTCGAATTTTGTTCTGTTCCTCCTGGTAATGAGCAATCATGTCAAACTCAACTTTCTAAGTGCTGTTTAGTAATGACCGTCGTCGCTCGCCACCAGCGCATCTTGTGGGGACTTACATGCATCAGAACCAGGTCTCCTCCTCCTTGTCTTAGATTCTGTAAAACCCTTTGATACTCGACCTGATCGCTCAACTCGAGCCAATCCCCCAGAGAGTCTGATGGTAGAACCAGCCTGTACATCCAGGGCCCGTCTTCAACAGTCCAACCACGAACTTCGTCGCTTACAGGAGTAGGTTTTTGTGATAGTAAGGTCTCTTCTCTGAGTGTGGCAAGTAGATTGGGGAAAGACATGTCGTAGGACAGGAAGAGATCCGTCGTCAGAATGGTATCACAGTTCGCCCCAGCAATGCTTTGAATAGAAAAATGAAATTCTTCGCTTTCGATTCTTGGTTTTCGCTTGAGCTTTGAAAGAAGCATATATTTTGCAATAACACATGCCTGTATTCGTCAGTCAACGGGACATCGTTGGATCATACAAGTCTTACCTTGATTGCGAGTGATCTGGGATTCCAATTCTCAGGAACTTTCATCCCTAGCCCGCGAATCTTATTGTCGAGGAGAGCTTCAGCCTTTTCTAGAACAGACCTGGACACCTCGTGTCGTTGTTCAAGCATGTCCTTAATGACACGTCTTATCATTGAACGCTGCCTTACTCCTTCCTCGACAGCTGTGTCGACCGCCTCCCGTAGACTTTTGCTACCAAGGTCACCGAAAGTTTGTTCTTCCAAATCAATAGTGAATTCTGTGGTGCTTAGAACCGCCTCAAAGTCGATATCATCCGTAGGACCTGATCTTAGCATATAAAATTCCGACTCGATAAGGCACCGAACGAGAGTTTCGGGTGACAAAGTGAACCACTCCTGACCATGTGAAGTTTGAAATCCAAGCTTCTGATACTCTTCCTTCGTACTTTGCCTTTCCGTGGCACCTGCCTCAGCCTCCCCATGTCGGGAAGCCGGTCTATGGTGGAGTGGGAGGCTTCGCATCGTATCGTAGTGTGAAACAGGTGCTTCATGTGTTCGATTCTTCATGTCCAGTCAGTTAGCTTCAGAAATCAAAAAGCGACTCTCATCAGAACTTCGTTACCTCCCGAGCTGTGACCTGTTCCTTGCCTGAACGAGCTGCAACCATAGTGACGAACCTTCAGTATCAGTGAGTAGGAAGAGTAACTGGGAGCGGAACTTTGTAGGAGGTAAAGGCTCTGAAATCGTGGTGACAGAATCATTATTGGGAAGAGCTTTTTGAATATTATTTATTTTTTGCCAATCGTACAATTCAGGTGACGCTGCACCACCCACCCCAGAGCGCCAACAATTTATATATTTACATCCGTCTTATGCCGGTAGAGCGGTGATCATCCAACATTCATACATCCCCGCCCATTTATGAGTAATCTAAAGTGTTCAAACAAGTGAGAAACAGCGTCGTGCTGGTACAGGTAGTAGCATCTCTTTGAGAGAGCGGATAGGTGAGTGTTCGTTTGCGGGGATATGTTGCGATGATTGCAAAACGATACATTGTTCAGTCGTATTAAAATAGTGCCTTTCGTGCAACCTGTGCGACTCAACGTTAGTAGCGCTCGACAATCAGTGGGTTTATACACTTACAGCCCATCCGCCCGCCACGGAAGCAACAACTCCCCCGGAAATCATCATCGGTCTCAGTCCCCTGGTAGATTTGAAGATCATACCACTCAATGCGCCCGCAGCAATACTGTTGGCCGCATCGTGCTTCCCCCTTTGGTGGCCGATGAAGGAGTTGATTCCGTTATATACCAGCGCGATAACACCAGCTGAGTTTCCCAAGAACGGGCCCCTCCGTGTAACGGCGTTCAGCACCGAGTTGAGTCTGAGCTTTGGTGGCTGGCCAGATGACCTTCGCAAGCCTTCTTGCATACCCCATGCACCCCCAAGCGTTAATGCCGAAAGATATGTGACTCCCGTCCCGTAACAGAGATCGTCGGACCAGCCGCGGGAAGGCAGGGCAGATTGTGAGCCGGGGAGGTCGGAGAGCTGAGAGTCCTCAAGGGATATGTAGTCTAACGTTTGCTGGTTCAGTCCAGCGAGAGGATGGAGTTGAGATGGGTCTGGGAAGGCGGCTCCGCCGAGGAAAGAACTGACATCCGCCCCTTCGGATGGGTTGAAAGGAGCTGACTGAAATGAGGTTGTCGGCTCGTGTGTGGTGGCTGAAGTTTCATCCGAAGACGGCTTCGGCGAGGACTTGCGCCCAGTCAGCGAATCCCAAATCGACATGGCGGAGCTGATGAGGAGGTGATGTGATGAATATGGTGGTTGAAATTTTTTGGATTCGATGAAGGTTAACGGAGAAATCTGGGTACCCGACGTCGACAATTGAGTGGACCGTGCACTGGTCTTGGCATGATTTTCTCTTAGCACGACAACCCCAGACACCAAGTTGGTATATTATATTATACTTCCTTCAAATTATTAAGTTCGACTGAACGGGACCTTGCATTGGAACTGTGAAGTCGGTTTGTTCAACGGCTACCACTCTTTCGTAAGCTAGAAAGGAGCTGAAGCATAAATGGATTTTTAATTTTTCAACGAGCAATATAAACCACGTGAAAATCCCACAGAAGGACTGAAAAAAAGCACCAAAGACTTCGGAAATGGGCGCAGACAAGGCGGTTGATACCCGCTCAATACAAGAATTGTTGCAAACCCTTGCAGGGCAGGAAGACAGGTCATATATCCATCATTTTATGGAAGCCCCTTACTAACCCGTGACCAGTGTTGCCAAAGATCATCTCAAGAAACTGATCCAAGATGCTTCTCAGCCGCGGCATATGTCAGGTAATTCTTGTACGAGGTTATGCTATTTTTTAGAGCAATGTAGGAAGTCCGAGGCACCAAAGCTTCGAGCCCTTGCATACTCACATGAGACGTGCCAGCAGTTGTTTAATTTCTACGTCGAGTGGAATGAGAAGAACCAGCACAGATCCATGAGACAGGTTCTTGAGCTTTTAAGTTCTCTGATATCTCACAATCCCGACAAGGCTGTTTCCAATGGCTTCAAAACAGAGTCGTTAGAGCGTCTTTTGTCTATTATTTCTCACGAATCTGCTCAACCTCTTGTGAAACCAGCTTTCAAAGTGTTGGAATGCTTTGTGATCAAAGGCACCTACAACAGCTCAGATTTATTTGAAGCCTTTGGTCGTATTTCTGGTGAAATAGAGCCTACTCGGGAATCTCAGTGGGACAAATTAGTTTCTGGGGTCTTCGAGTGGATGTCTCCACCAGAAACCTGTTCTGCGGCAGCCAAATTTCTCGTGAGTCTCTTTGGAGAGCTAAAAACTTCACCTATCGAAGGTTCTGAGGCCACGGGAAACTATTCTATATACTGGCAAAGATGGATACAGCAAGGTCTTGGTAAGCATCCGGAATCTCTTGAAAATGTCAAGAACTATTTATTTCCGCCTCTTTTCAAATTGGATAGATCGGGATCGCTGCAGTTTCTCAGAAATATATCTGAAAACAATGCAATTGACACGGTTGGGAATCGAGAGGCAGATGGTGGGGCAACTCTTTTTTTGTCTGCATTAGAGGTTGGGAAAAAGTACGGTCTTGTAGATGATCCAGGTATGTTATTCCTAGGGCATCACTTTCTTGTTATAATTTCTCACTCTCCAAAGACCTTATACCTCCGCAGAAAGCATCGGCAAAGCAGCGGGACTTCGTGGAACTTCCCATCCAGGCCATTGGAGGTCTCTTGATACATACAGATACTACAGTCAGATCTTTAGCTTTTTCTGTACTTGTGTCATCACTTTCGTCGACGAGACCGTTCCCAAAAGAAAGTCTTGATATTATTCGTCGCAATTTGTATGTTCTTCATGCAGATACTGACGCCAAGTTTCGCAACGATCTGTTTGCCAGCACTAAACATATGCTTGAGCGCTTAAGGGGAGCTCTGGCTTTGTTGACCCGTGAGGCTAGCTTGAGTGTGACACGGAGACAGATTACGACAGATCCAAATTCTCCTAGTGAGCTGCAAACCGTTCACAACACACAACAGATCGACAAAGAAGGAAGTAATATCCAAAGCCACATCCAAGAACACGAACACTTCCTATCTTGGTACTTGAGCTTCCTCGCACAAGAATTAGTGCCAACAGCATCCTACCCAAGGCACATCACCGCTTTAAAATCCTTTGAGATTCTGTTGAAAACAGGAGTTCAGCCTTCTCCAGGTATACCGACAATCAACAGTTCACGTGGTTCAGATACATTTTGGCCAAAACAAATCAACGTTTTCTCTCCCAGTGTCTGTCGATTGTTGTTAGATCTAGTGTTGGATCCATTCGAAGAAGTCCGCAATTGCTCAGTTAGTGTGCTAAATTCTGCACCAAAAGACTGCTTTGGTCCTCTCTCTGATACCCCATACGGTCCCGTCCCCCAGCTTCTGCAGGACCTTCTTTCAGAAGCCAAGATGGCATCTTCTCAAACTGGCCGTGCAGATGCAGCTGATGGGCTTGCGCATATGAACGTTCTGCATTTCAAAGTTCTCGATAACGATCAGCACAGATTGGACTTCTTCCAATCGTTACTTCTTGGACTTGAAGATAATATCGAAATTGCTTCGTCCGACTTAGACTTGGCAGCAGACACAATTCCACTCCATGGCCAGTTGACAACCTTAACGTACGTTATCTCGTATCTTTCGCATGCATTCGGGGCATCCTCTCTCGAAGCACTGAAACAAACCCTTCTTTTATGATCTCATATACTAATATTCCATAGCCAATTGTGGGATTTGATGAAAGTCTCATCTTATGGAGGCCTTGTGGCAGTTGACTCTCTGGCCTATGGACATGAGGCAGGAACAATTGGAGCATTCCAGTATAGACTGGGTATGTGTTGCATCAACATTTGGCAGATCGCCAAGGATACTTTGTGCCACGATTCTCCAGAAGGGCATGACCCAAGTGGCCCCATCGGATCTGATGATGCTGATGTTAAAGGCGTTTTGAGCTTCAGCTTCCGTGCTTGCCACGAATCAAGGTTAGTTAAGAAGGCAATTTTTACGCGACTTTAAGTATCTAATTCATATCTTTTAGTGAACTTATCCAGGCCATTCTACGCAAGATCAATGATAAATCATCTGATGGAAAGCCGTTTCTCACCTTCAACTTGGTACAGATGCTCGGAAATTTGACCTTTGTGCAGTTAGCCAGCCTGAGACATAGGGGAGCATTTTCGACTGTGACTACCACGTTTTCATTATGCTGCAAAGTTACTCGGAGCAAATCACTTATCGAGGCTGGAGGCCAAGACTTACTCCGCACCTGGCATGATGTAAGTTAGCAACAGACTATGTTATATCACATACTAATCCATTATAGCGAGCATTCCAGTGCATCAATGAACAGCATTCAACAACGAGGCGCTCAGCTGGTCTGCCAGGGCTCATCACTGGGATATTGTCTGCTGGTTCTACCGATGTTACTCTTGATTCTGTGATGGTAAGGCTCCAAGAAATAGCCCGGACACCAGTCATCAGCAGTGGCAAGGACGAGGAGCAGCTGCCCCAGGTTCATGCCATGAATTCAATCAAGGATGTCTTCAAGAGTGCAACTTTGGGTAAACAGGCCGATATGTATGTTACCGATTGTTTTATCATTGCTACAGACAGCCTAAAGTCGAATATGTGAGTCTAACATCCTATATCAAGTTATAATCCACTAATGAGCTTCATAGCTGGGCCATCTCAAACTGTGGTCTGATTCTCGTAAAGAGTCTACTGGACTGCATGCTTGGTACAAGTGATAACAAAGCTGCAACTGAGGCCGGATGGGACGGCCGATCCATCAGGATCTCCTACAACCGATACAAGGGTTTGCCAGAGCTTCTCTTAGGACTCTTGAAAATGGACTCTAGCATTCCAGCACAGACAAACCTCGTCTTCCCGGCGCTTGAGTTTGCAAGGCGCGTAGGGCCTCCTGAAAAGGATCGTGTTCAATTTAGAGAAGACTTTTACAATAGCGTCATCAGGCATCTCAATTGTCCTATCTGGACGTTTCGAGATCTTGCAGCAAGAACAGCCAGTACGTTCTTGTTGGAGGACAACTGGACAGCTCCTATTATTGAACTACTGGAGTCGAAGTCATTCTCAACGAACGGGCTTCATGGTATCTTCTTGCTCATTAGATACTTGATTGAGAAGCGATTGGATTTAGAAAGGCCGCTGACGAAAGGTATGATAATATATTGCCACATAACGGATACTTCGTACTAACGACGCCAAAGATGATCTAATCATGTTGCTCAAAGCGATGAGCATAAGAATACTGCGGTACGGCGCCAATCCTACTGATAAGTTCCTCATCGCTGCATACGAGGAGGCCATGTTCCCGATATACCAAACAGTATTCAAGGATATGCCAGGTAAAGAGGATTCCACCTTCCCGTTCTCCAGCATGGAGTGGGTTGAACAAGGCCAGGCTATATTGGACGAGATGGGGAAGGCTGTGGTGGAAGAGCTGAACCAACACCCGCTAGACGAGCGTAATAGTCTCGCAAACAACACCCAAATTGTTCACTTGCTTTACATAATAAGGATGGAAAAGTCTCTATGTCGCATAACTGATGGGAGTATCTCTTGGGAGGCTATCACGGACGATGCCGCGGCTGAATTGCTCCAGAGATCCCCCAAAATATTTACCTTCTCCAGCTTAACCCTGGAAGAAATCGTTTCCATGATCCGCTTCTTCCAAAGCTTCGTGCGATCTGACAAACGCTCAGAGAAGGTGAAGAGAATTGCCCATACCAATATTGCAGATCTCCTGGGGCTACACGATTTGTTCTTCTTCTCGGATGAGCAAATCAAGGAGCTTGCGGGTCTTCTCCTCAACGACAGTTTCCTCTCCAATGATCCCACGCACATTGTCATCAGAGGCGGTGTCGAACTGCAGCTATTCATAGGGCCCGGCCTGAGAAATGCACAACTCAGAACAAGGGGCCATATCCTTCGCCTACACGTTCACGCTTTCGAACGGTTGGGTCTCCCTGGGACCGTGCAACCCGCCATACAGGAGAAACGTATAGCGGAGATACTCCTTTATTTCGGTATGGACGTTCTCAGAGCCCTTCACAGCGACAACGTAAGCTCCTTCTATTTTCCCCTCCCTCTTTCCTCCTCCACTAACCTGTCTAGGACTACGATACCCGCATAGCTGCCGCCGCGGCATTTTACAACTTTTACGACGCCCACGCCGATATCATCTTCTCGGCAGCCGCAACGGGGAAGAATATCCTTTGCCTCTTGCCTCTCAACATTGCCATCCTGGACTCCCTCACCGACGATGACCCTGACATTCGCGAAATCGGTGCTGCTACCTTCAGCTCCATAACCTTCAGCCCTGCCGTCGTGCCCGAAGCCTCCGCACAGGCCTTCTCCCACTGGCTATACGACCACTACTCCACTTGTGAACAGTTTCTTGCCGAAACCCTCCGCCGCATCACAAGCGGCAATACCGTCGACGGCTTCACGGGCATCGAGCCCCTCGTGCTGCCCGACACGCGCGTTGCGCTCATGCATGCTATGGTCCCCGACAACGCGCTCTTCGCCGAGGAGGAGCAAAACCTGTATATCGACGAGATGCGTGAGGCGCGTCTGTGGTGCGGGATCTTTGCGCGCGCCGAGGGCAGCCAGTGGGACAGGGTGACGGCAAAACTGGTGCTGTGGGCTGTGAAGTCGATGCGCACGATGATGGCGATTGAGGACCGGGATGGGCCACTTGGGTGGATGAGCAAGCCGAAGGTATTTGCAATCTGTGCGCGCGTTGTGGTGGCGGCGAGGATGCTGGCAGAGAGGTTTGGGACTATGGAGGGGGTCAAGGGGAAGCCGCTGCTAGAGCCGGTAGTGGCGGCGCTTATGGAGGCGGGGAGAAGCCTACTGGAGAGGGGTCGTACTAAGTCACTCCACCCACTGTTGATGGAGGAGTTAGGTACAATGGCTGCATCGCAGGAGAAGAAATGATAGGATGAGTATAAGTGCTGTACAGGCACCTGCCCAGGAAGAGCGCACTAGATGTTCGTAACGAAAATAAAAGTACTGTGGACTGTCCGTTTAGATAGATACTTGCACATGGAATATAAGGACCTGTGAAAATGACGCCTCCGGCGCCATAAACGGCCAAATTAACTACAACTCACCCTGACAAACTCGCTGAAGATTAGGACGCTGAAGTGGAGTCACGAATAAAATTCAGGAAATAGCTAGGAAGAGCCTGTGAATAGCAACGTTATCTCCTACATAGTATCCATTACAGATTTATTTGGGCTCGATGTGATAACTTGTGAACGGAGTGGTTATATTGGAATGGCAGGCGCGTCGGCACGAGATTACATTGAGACGCTAAACCCCAAAAGGCAAAACTGAAATTCGAATATTGCGATTACGCCTATAACAAAAAAAATAAACTTGCTAGCTAGTATGAATAGTAATCACAAACTCTACCGTGTTGCTTGATGGTTATCTCAGGGGTTTGAAATGCACAGAATGGCGTGCTGGTGGCATGGGATGGTGTTGACAAATCTCTGGGTCATAGCCGTCTGACAGTCAGATATAAGACCGCGACCACATCTCACCGTCCATCCCACCCCTCCTTCCCACTAACACACATCTAGAAGATAAACCTTATTTACACATCACAGCTACTATTCCCATATAACGTACGGTTTTTCAATTCATCCGCATCTTCATCTCAATTTTGAGCAAGGCACCCACTGACACAGTCTCCAGCATGCACGTCCACGAGGCATCACGGTCACAGCGTCCGACATGTACCCCAAGATTTCCAAACAGGCTGACAACACCTGACTAAATCCTTACGCAACCTCCTCCACGCGCCTCTTCTGCCTTCTACCCCCTTTGGATTCGGAGGGATTCTGCCTCTTCAACAGCCGATCCACTCATTATCGGACCTTACAGGGACCAAAAGCGCACCAAATCTGCATCTGGGGAATTTAACCCAAGAGCTAGTCGGGGCCATGGTTGCGCCGAGGCACCGATGCGGATAGCTACGTGGGGCGCACGAATGAAGGGACCGCAGTTTCACAGACACTATTTATTGCTTATAAACGGATTGAAAAGCCACCGTTGCGACTCTCCAGTAACTTTTTGGGGAGCAAAGTCAAGAAACATCAAAAATATCAATCAACTCTCTCTTCACATACAATCAGATACCGCAGATATGTCCACTGTTAGCTTCACTCTCTCGCAGGATTACGGGTATGTTGTGCAACCCCCAATCCCAATCCCAATGGAGCCCAATCGCCCAATCGCCCAATCCCGATCTCCGTTCCTTCAACCCCAGAATCCACGATGTGGCGCCAGCGATTGGAACGCGCCACATCGAATATGGGCAGCAGCAGGAGACAGAACGAGACGGAGCAGAGCAGACACGAGAATGACAGAGCAGAGAACAGCAGCTAACGCTCACAATCTAGATACGTAATCCTCGCCGCAGCATCCACCTTCGTCCTCAACATCGTCCACAGCGTCAACACTGGCAAATTCCGCAAGGCGGCCGGCGTCGCCTACCCCGCCCCCTATGCCTCCAACGAGGTGGCCAAGGACAACGATGATGGTATGCTCCCCAACCCCTTCCCATTCCCCACCTAGACCTCCAGATACCTTCGAGCCACCAAACACGAGCTAATACCCTTTCACAGCGTACCGCTTCAACTGCGCTCAGCGCGCACACGCCCACTACTCCGAGAACCACCCCTCGCTCCTCGCAACGCTCCTGATTGCTGGTGTTGGCTTCCCGCGTGTCTCGGCTGGCCTTGGCGCTATCTGGGTGATCGGGAGATACCTTTACATGACTGGGTACTCGAACTTGGCGCATGGACGAGGAGGGAAGGGACGTTATCGCGGTATGATCATGTATGTTGGACAGCTTGGGCTGTTGGGGTTGACGATCTACTCTGGGCTGCAGATGATTATGGGGTGGTAGGGAATATACCAGGGATGGGAGTCGTAGTGTAGGTTAGACAGGAATAAAAGTTGTATTATCTTAGCGATTGTGAGATTGGTCGGGGTAATGGTGAGGGTGTGGTTATGTGATTTTATGTGAGTGCATTTGAGAATGATTTATGTGTTGGCATGTCGACATTTCAATTCGTTAAACTAGTAATACACACAGCAGAAACTCATAACATATACACCTAAGGTATACAACTCAGGTCTCGCTTTTTCTTTTTCGCATTCATTCATCCATCATCCATCATCCATCATCTCACAAACCCCTAACATGTCTCCACCGCCGCTCTCCCCC